>JAKOGI010000089.1:0-17500 GCA_029747015.1 Carnegiea gigantea | reverse complement strand
TTTTTTTTATAACCCATCTGTAGCAATTGATAAATTTACTAATAATAATAATTGCAAAGATGCAACTGCCCACATCTAAATTTGCCTAGATTATGCTGAAATAGGGCCTACAATAGATGTCGTTTTTATTGTTGTACTTAAATAATAAAATTCAACCATCTACAGAGAAGGTTGAGAATTATTTTTATCCCCGAAATCATGTTATGGATGTACTGAATAGCCATTTATCCATAGATTTTTTTTTAAATGTTTAATTTGGTATAACAAGAGGCCCAAAGGGTTGATGCAGGCATAATTAAACCCAAATATTTGATAACTTCTAAAGATTGACATAGATACTTTGATACAAGGAATCATTGACAGCTAAATGTCTATACATTTTTACATTTATCTTTGTAATTTATTTTTTTATAGATTAAAGCATATGTACCTGATCATGTTTTACTTGCATATAGTGCATGCTTGTATATGACAAAAGGGATTTTATAATTCTCCCAAAATACTGCTCTATGCAGAAATTTGTGTAAGGCCTAGTTCTTTTTTAAAATAAACAGCGACAAGGTAACCGTTTGCAGTTTCTGACAATTTCTTACAGTTATGTACAATTTTTTACAACTCTGATAAATTCTTACAATTTCTTGCATCTTGTAGCTTCCTGCACCTACATTGATTTTCCATTCCTTGCAAAAACTTTTATGACAATGTATGATCTTTTTTTTTTTCATTGTTGTTTTCACTATGACAATGTCTATTTCATGACAATCGCGTACATTTTATGCCATCTATAAACCATCAATACAAAAATTTATGTACATTCTTTTTTTCTTATTTATGGCAGTGTCTACTTTTTTTTTGGCAAAATAATCAAATTTGATGAAAATTATTTGCGTATGAAGATGGTGAAACTATGTAAGAACATAACCTCTATATTTAGTAGAGAAGAGATTATATTCTCTAATGGTTCTAATATTTTTTGGTCAACCATTTATTTCATTGCTATTTGCTGATAGAAAACGAATATGTGTGACAGAAAGCGATCCCATTATACTCTGGTCACACATTTAAAAATATTTTAACAACTTTGTGCTCATTAATTTTGTTATTACACCATTATCTTTACTGATCAAGAATGAGAATTAGACAAGAAGAAATTTATTCGAATTATAAGTGTTACGAAATGCTTTCATCATTAATATCAAACAAAGTACATTAACTCATTTTCACCCTAAAAAAAATTAATTTCCTCAATCATACATTATAGTAAGCCAAAAATTATGCATAGAGAATAGAATTCGTTAGAATATTTTCTCATTCGTGATCTTCTTCTACTTATCTACATTATCAATGTATTTACATACAAAGATATATGTGTATATATATATATATATATATATATATATATTACTATCGATATATATATATATATATATATATATATATATATATGTACACTATAGATATATATATATATATATATATATATATATATATATATATATATATATATATATATATATATATATATATATATATATATATATATATATATATATATATATATATATATATATATATATATATATATATATATATATATATATACATATATATATATATATATATATATATATATATATACACACACACACACACACACACACACACACACACACACACACATATATATATATGTATATGTACACATGCATACATATAGGGCGCGGATCAGGTGAGAAGAGGCTCCCTATGAGCAGAATGAGGAGTGACAATCTGGACCGTTCATTGACATCCAACGCACTAGATTTAAACGTGTCACGTGGGGGTTTCAAGCGTTTCTCTCTCCCCATAATGCGATTCCCAATTTCAGTGCTCTCAATTTCATGAAGCATTTTCTCTCTCCTCCTTCCCAGCTTACCTTGCTCCTCGTTCTCTTCTCTCTTTCTTCATCGTTTCTTTAGCAAGCTTCGAGCAAAATCCTTGCTCGATTCTGTTCTATTTCCAAATTTGTATGCTCTTCATTGCATAAATTTTGATCTGGTGTTCTGGAATAATCGGTGGTGAACTTCGAAATGCTCTGCAAGTGCGCGCGATTTATTGCTCTTCTTTTTGGTTCAAGGGGCGACTAAGGTTAGTCTAAGCTAAAATTTATTCATTTCTACTCACATTTAGGGATTTATGGTTGAATTTTTAGTTTTCCTATTACAAATCTAGGTCTAACTTGAGGTTACTCATGTGATTTTGGTGGTAATTGGTGGAATTTGTTCGTTTTGTAATATTTTGAAGTTTTAACTCAATTTTTCCTTAATTTGCAGGTGTAACATCGGGTTCTTCATCCAAACCTAGGGTTTTAGGCAAGTTTTTCTAATTACTCATCTGATTTTTGGTTTCATTCACTGTTATTGGTTGTGGTTAGGTTTACTCATTAGTGGGTTAGGGATGGCTAGTTCTGTCAATCTGTGAAGAAATCCGTGTGCTAGAATCCCTGTGAGATCTTATTTTCTCAATCTGTAGTCACATTCATTGCAGTTAAGATATCTTCATCATCCAAAAAGGGTATAATCCTCTCAATGAGGCACACGGATTTCTTCAGTTAAGCAACGCTTTCAAATTCTAAGCAAAGTAAAGCAATTCATAGAAATCAAATTACACAAAGAAAGCAGACATAGGCCATAGATTACCCATGATGGCTTGAAGGATTTTAACATTCCCTGCTTTGTTAGTATGTGCTACTGCATCAATAGCAATGATAGTTTCTCGTGTGTAGTTTTGAAGACCTTGTTTTCTTGAGATGCTCCTTGTTCATCACCTTTACATAATTTCTAACACACATGAGTGTTATTTTGACACTAGGTGACTCTTAGTGTTCACCTCCAAACCGTGAGTGATAGAAGCAGAACGAGTTTTTTTTCTTTTTTTTTTTTCCAGAAAGGCATCAAGTTTTAACTAATCATAAATTTTGAATGGTGTGTAAACATCATCTTTGTTTCCTTTTGACAACATGGCCCACTGTCATCTAGAAGGTCACAGCAGAGATCCATTTTTATTGTCACAGGCTACTGGATTGGTCATATAACTAGTTGGCCATGAAGTTGAATGTGTTTCCTGCAAATAGTTGCATAATATAGATTAATTATTTGATTAGTTATCAAAATTAGGTGGGGTTCGCAAGTCTACTTTTGTGTAGTCACACTGAGCAGGCTAGCGGATAATTAAAACTAGGTGGTTTTATGATATATCTATTTTCTCACAATATATCCATATGAGGAACCAAAAATAAAGAAAAAGAGGTATTCTTTGAACGCTATATTTCTTGGATTCTTTGTGTATTTTTGGTCTAAAATGATGTGCCGACAATCCATATAATTTTTGATTGTCCGATAGGTACTTTAGATTAAATGATTGCCCCATGGATAACTCTTTGATAATATTCATTTCGTCTTTTGCAGGCACAATCCAGTACCAATGGTTGTCATAGCTTTCTCCGCTGCGCCATTCATGTTATGATCTCCGCCCTTTCACATGCCGTTCACTCGAATCTCGTGAGTAAATGAATAGCATTGGTAAATAGCAGTCTATGCCCCTTGTGCATGTAAAATATGCCCATCAATACACGTATGCTCAAGCAAAGTTGAGCGATGCTTATAAATTGGGCGTATAAAACCATCTAATGTCGTTTCCATTGGAAGTGCTTTTAGGTGGGCTGCTGCCTTCTGTGTAGTGTGTACATTTGACATATATTTGTAAATTAGGGTAATGTGCTAGACTGAGCTCATCTACATCACTATTATTAAATGCCACAGTCCATCAATTATAAGATGGTTCTTTTGGATAGATGAGATTTGCCATAGGAGGGAACTATGCTAGAGGGAACAAATGTTGATTGCCCTTTTGAAATAATATGTGTGTATGATTATGTTAACTGTGATTACCAAAATATTTTTAAAGTTAATTCATCTGATGTTATATGAGCGACCAACTAGCGACTACAATCTAGCATCTTGGTGCTCTCGATTTGATTGAGTTAATTTATTAATTTTTACGGACTTCTAATCATTGCCTAACTTATCATTTGTTTTAGAAATATTCCCTAGTCCTTTTCTAAATGTGAATTTATACATACATATTAGTGAACTCGCAAGTATATTTTGGTGAACTTATACATATATATTAGTGAACTTGCACATGTATTTTAGTGAACATGGCTATTTACCATGGTGAACATGTACGTTTCTTAAAAGTGAACTAGGTCGATGCCTTGTAGATTCATTCATCTGAATTAAGTGATGGACTTTTTATCAAACTTTGCATCTATATTTTAATAAATTGATATATTAGTCTACTTAGTCACCTTTAGATTGGTAAACTTGTACACTCATATTAATCAAATTGGATATATTCATCATGGTAAATTTATACGTGCACTTTAGTGAACTTGCACATGTATTTTAGTGAACATGGCTATTCATCATGGAGAACATGTACGTTTCTTAGAAGTGAACTAAGTGCATGCCTTGTACATTCATTCTTGTGAATTAAGTCAATGACTTTTTAGTGAACTTTGCAGCCATCTTTTAATGAATTTATATATTAGTCTACTTAGTCGCTTTTGTATTAGTAAACTTATACATATATATTAATGAAATTGGATATATTCATTATGGTGAACTTATACGTGTACTTTAGTGAACTTGTACATGTATTTTAGTGAACACGACTATTCCTCACGGTAAACATGTGCGTTTCTTAATGTGAACTAAGTCCATGCCTTTTGCATTGATTCTTGTGAATTAAGTCATGGATTTTTGAGTGAACTTTGCACCCATATTTTAATGAATTTATATATTAGTCTACTTAGTTACTTTTGTGTTAGTAAACTTGTACATTCATATTAATAATATTGGATATATTCTTCGTGGTGAACTTATATGTGTACTTTAGTGAACTTGCACATATATTTTAGTGAATATGGCTATTCATCATGGTGAACACGTACGTTTCTTAAAAGTGAACTACATCCATACCTTATACATTCATTCTTGTGAATTAAGTGATGGACCTTTTAGTGAACTTTATGGCCATCTTTTAATGAATTTATGCAATTACGTTGGTAAATTTTAGAGTAGAGGTTTTGTTTTATGTCTGTTTTTGTTTTTTTGATGATGATACCTTTGATAACATTCGTACAGTGAGATGTCCACTTCACAAACTATTCTCATAGGTGGCAATGTTGATGATCAACGTATTGGTGACAAAGACCAACATTCCCAGCATTCCGAGCCTGATCACCTGCAAAGTGATCCTTGTGCAGTAGAGAGCATATGAACATCTTGTAATGTCACCTATACATATTTTCTTTTTTTGTTTCAATTTACTTGTTGTCATTTTGGAAAGTATGTGGTGCTATTGTTTGCTTTTTGTATGCTATGGTGAATTGATGCTAAAATGTTGCAGTTTCAAGATGCATCCATACAACAAACCATGTTTTTTGCTTACTGTTGTATTTAGTTATAATGATGTGTGGCGTTACATGTCTAGTGATGTTGATTGCCGTGTTTTTTTGATAAAAAATAGATTCGAATGATTTGACACCGATGCTAACCAATTCATCCATTGGTGCTGGAGGGGAGTAGGTTCCAGTTTGTGAGGAAGCGTCCTTTACACCGAAGATGAAAATGAGGTTTAAAAACATTGAGAATGCTCTAGCATTTTACAAGAAATATGCTAATTGTGTGGGGTTTAGTGTTCGGAAGTCTTCCACCATAAAGAATAAGTCGGGGAAAATTTGGAAGGTCTTTGTTTGTTCAAAACAAGGGTATAGGGAGCCTCGTAAAATTCCATCCCAAAGTGCAGTTGCCTTAGCTAATGCAATATCTAGAGCAAGAGAGCATGTTGAGGAAAGAAGGGTTAAACGGAGAAGGGTTGAGACTAGAGAAGGATGCAACGCACGTATGGCTGTGAGCTCTACGAATGATGGTCAGTTTAAAGTGTGTACTTTTCATACAGGCCATGTGCATCCTCTAGTCACCTCGAGCCGAAGACAGTTCCTACGATCTTATAGAAACATCAGTTCTATTCACAAGGACTGTATTTGTAAATATGGGAGAGCAAATGTTAGGGCTTTGAAGGTTTACCATCTTATGAAAGAGCAAGTTGGGGGCTATGAATATATGGGATGTGACTAGTAAGATTTCAAGAACTACAAGAGGGATTTAGAGGCAATCATCAAGGATTCAGATGCGCACATGTTTGTAGATATCTTAAAGAAAAGAAAAGAAGTTGATCCTGGCTTTTATTATGCTCATGAGCTTGATGAGGAGAATAGGCTCACGAATGTCTTCTGGTGTGATTCCTTGTGTAGGAGGTCCTATGCGTTGTTAGGGACTTGTTATCTTTCGACACAAAGCATAAGACTAATAGATATGGCATGGTGTTTGCTCCATTTACGGGCGTCAACCATCATCGCCAACTCACTTGCTTTGGTGCGGGGTTGATACGAGATGAAAAGATGGAGTCTTTCAAATGGTTATTCCAGTGTTTCATTGATGCAATGGGGGGGGAACAAGCCAAAAGCCATAATTACTTATCAGGATCCAACAATCAGGCAAGGGGTATACTTTGTGTTTGAGGGGTGCACCCATAGGTACTGTATGTGGCATATTATAAGGAAGTTGCCCGAGAAAGTGGGTCACTTATTGAATGGTTGTGAAGATTTCCTAGAGCGAATCAAGGTATGTGTTTGGGCATCTGATACCCCGAAGGAGTTTCAAGCAAAGTGGTTAGAGATGCTAGTTGATTTCAACTTGGGCAGTAATGATTGGTTGAGACATATATATGACATTCGAGAGGATTGGGTACAAGTTTATTTCAAGGAGGATTTCTTAGGGGGCATTATGAGGACTACGTCAGGTTCTGATGGTCAAAATGCTATATTTGGCAACTTGGCAACTCCAATATTGGGTTTGGTGGAGTTTTGGGTTAGGTTTGTACATGCCCTTGAGTCTCAGCGGTATCAAGAAACTAAGGCTAAAAATGCATCCTTAATCTCCCTGCCTGAGTTGAAGACGCCTTTGGACATAGAAAAACATGGGAGGGTCATGTATACACATACTAACTTCTACATCTTTCGTAACCAGTTATGTGATGCATTATTTAATTGTGAGATATTAAGCATCAGCACTGTAGAGGGTGACAGCACTTAAAAAATAGAGGGAAAAAGGCGTTAGAGATATAGATATATTGTGTATAACAAGGAATCCCAGGATGCTACATGCACATGCTGCTTCTTTCAATCTGAAGGGATTCCTTGTGCTCATATTTTGCTTGTGTTGAAGTCATTAAAAGAGATTCCTGCATGCTTTAAAGTTAATAGATGGACCAAACTAGCGGCCAAGAAACCTATCCTTGAGCTTGACATAATTGTGTCCACAAGCTATGCACAAGTGGGGCAGCAAAATAGGATGATTTCTGATGCCTAGTCACGGTTGTATAAGTGCATGGATTTGGCAGGGCGGGATGTAGATAAGTTGCAATATGTGATCAATGCAGCCGAATTAATTCAACAGAAGCTTGAAGAAGTGGTTGGTGGTGGTTCAATGAGTAATGCATCTACAAATCTTCAGACATATCTTGGGTGTACGGTGCTAGATATAGTTGAAATACAACCCCCTCCAATTTCGATCACAAAGGGAAGAGCCAAGAGAATGAAGATAGGAGTCGAGAAAGCAATTGAGCAGCAAACACATGCATGGATGTGCCACTACTGCAAGCAAGTTACCTCTCATAATAGTAGAAAATGTCCTGAGAAGAGGAACTAGTGCACTATATCAAAAGTATGTATACCCATTTTGATTTGGCATGTTTTTGACTTTAAAAATATTGATTCTTTTTCTAAGATTTTATTCTTTTTGTATTTTCCTTCACTTGTTTGCAAATTGTCAATCACGTGTGTTTAGGGTTCGTGTAATTGAATCGTGTTTGATTAGATGTTTTCTTCAGGTAGAATGCACTTTGCTCAGCCATTGGCGCCACACCAAGCTTGGCTTCTGATGTGCCAACCCCATTTTATCCCCCCTTTTTGTAGAACTTGGTTTGTGGTTTTTTACCTTTGTAACTGACGGGAAAAGTTTTGTAGCTGATTCTGTTCCAAATCACCGTAATGGGGAGCCCTGAATAGTCATTTACTGATGCTTTTTGTTATGTATGGCTTACCCTTATTTTGTTTACGGTTATGAATGATTGAAGAGTAGACATCAGTGTGGATTCGTACTAGCGATTATGTGTTGGAGAATGAACGCCTAAAATGTTTGCAAGATATACCATGGCTGTTTTGTTTATCAGAAATACATACTATTAGCCTGTATCCACTGTTATGCATGCTTGGTTGAATGAGTTTGTCTCTGTCTAGATGCTCATGATTAGAGCTAATCGCTTCTTTTGACATTCATGAATCATTTCTTATTGGAAACATCTAACAAGTTAGCCGTGCAATTGCACAACTCGAACCTCTTGGTTCCAGCTACAAATGCAGGGAGGGAGATAGAGATAATGGTTCTTTATAGATATTCATTTTACCATGGCTTCATATTGCTTTGATTTTAGTTTGAAAATTTGAGAGTTAGGATTGATGTTTCCTGGGTGCTTACTAGTTCTCAAAACTTGTAGTCAAAATAGTGCTTGATCATGTTTTGTTCAATGACAGCCCGTATTAGGGTCTATCTCTATATGTCACCTTATCTCTATTGCAAACAAACAAATGTTCACTTGAGTTTTTGTTCATCTACATTCCATTTTGAGGATAAAATTTTCACCTTTCTGTTTGGATTTTTGTGTTCTACAGGCAATTGAAATTTTGGATGAGTTGGTTGAGCCAGGTTTGCACAGAATGGATATGAGAAACAAGGATGAAGTTATAATGCAAATGAAACCCGTTGTTGCCAGTAAGCAATTTGGCCAGGAGAACATTATATACAGCCTTACTGCAGATGTAAATGGCTTTTCTTATTATTTCCATATTATTTGTTATGAATTATTGGTAGCCTATTTTGTAATCTTTGCTAACCATATCTGCTTCACAGGCATGCATCGAGGTATGCTCCAAGATCCTAGCGAACTTGAATGTGGATAACGTTCTTGTTACAAAACTTGCAGGAGAGGTTTGCACAACTCCTCTGTAGTTCGGGGCATGGTTTTGAAGAATGATGCCATTAGCTTTTCTTATTATTTCCATAATATTTTTTAGGAATTAGTGGTGGCTAAGGGAATATTTTAAGAACTTTATCATACACTTTGTGGCGTTTAAGGAAGATTTTGTTATGGGGCGTCTCAAGAAAGCATTTTCCGTTGATGGTAGCACTATTGAGGAAGTTATTAGTAAGTTGCATGATGTTAATCATTTTGCACAGTTCTTAAGAGATTTGATTGGAGGGTCTATGGTGGTATATGCAACTAAGGACAAGTCAGATCCAGGGCTTGCAGGTGCCATGATTGCCAGAATTGCCGGAGTAGGTGAAAACTACAAGAAGCTGTGTACTTGTGATGGAACCACCATCTGGGAAACAAAACCCAATTTTGTCGCTAGCAAGGTCTGACAGCATATTCATTCTAGCTCCATGATGAAAAGAGGCGAAAAAGGGTCTGATTACAATGTTCATGCACAGAGCTTGTACAAATATATGAGCATTTGTGATCTCTTTAGATTTATGATCTCTTATACCTAAATTGGTCAATTGGCTTGGAAATTTAGATAATTTCATAGAACTGTTTTAGGATTTTGAAGACTTGGGCATTTGTAATCTGTTTACATTTAATTTATAATCTCTTATACTTGAATTGGTTAACTAGCATTTGTCTTTTTTTAAGAATTATTGGTCATGGTGAATGCTTATTTCCTACCACTAAATAGGTTCCCTATATCTTTAGAAAATAGATATATAGATGAACATCGAAATTTCATAAAGTTAGTGCTTAGCAAGTGAATGCTTAAAATATTAAAAAAATGAATATTTAAGCTTTAAATAGTGAACATTTAATAAAGACGTACCCTTCACCGAAGATTCGTTCAAGGCGGTGTAAATATAGTCCTAGATTTACATTACAAAGGAAGCAGGAGCAAAGGCAACTACTTTCATATCCATGGAAAGACTCTGAAATTCCATGTGTTAGCTGCAACAGTTCAATATTTGAGTATGCAAATCAGAAACCTATTTTTGGAGTTTTGAACTCAGATAGCATATTCTATGCTCCTTTGCTGGGGTTATATGCATTCACTGGAATTCTGACCTCGGTATGCTTATCTATGTTTGTCCTCTGTGCTACACTAAGCTTATTTTCAGTGCCGTAAATGTGTTTCTGTCTGTGTCCGAGTTTTTTTTTTTTTTATGTTTCATGAAGAAGTGAAATTGCAACAACATTTATCAATCAACCAATGTAACATTTCTTATGCAGGCTTTTCGGTGGTTCAAATCTGTTCAAGTTGCCAATAAGGAGGCTACAAGTTTGAACTTTATCACCGCAGTTGGAGTACTTGAGTTCCGGAGTCAATAAGTCTCTTTAGTTTCTCCCTCCTTTTCAAAATCTAAGTCCATACCAGAGATCAAATTGAGAAATTCATAAGCATTATATTGCGGGGAACCAACTCCCTCCTCCCCAATCCAGTCAAAAAACTTGAGACAATCCTGCCTATATATTGGTTGGCTACAATTCCTAAGCTGTTCCATTAACCAAATTGTAATTAAAAAATATGTAACAAGAGTGTGTCTTACAATTATGTAAATGTGGAAATTTACTTTCTAAGAGAAGGTTTCTATTGAGTCATGTATTAAACTAATTATATAAATGCTCCTCCAACTTACCCTTCATCTCCCCAAGCTGACTCGGAAGAAAGTTTTCAGCAGGAACAACTTCACAATCTGAATCTCTGGTGGTTCAATCATCAGATAGGCAAGCGCACTAGGAACAAAGTCTCTCACAAAACCTGCCACATCTTTTTTTCCCAGAAGTCAGAATCGTCTCCTAATGTTGACCAGGAACATCAAATATAATTGCTGTGTCAGTACCGAGGCACAAAAAATTCAGACTCTTATTTTCTATATAATAATACCAACAATCACCACCATGCAGATCAGGCTTAAAAGTTGCACAGAACAAAAATAGAGAGAGCCTAACATAATTACAGATGAAAAGCTGTGTTAAGCTGGACAGATTACCCTGTGTCGGCAGAGGTTCTAGGTCTTCTAACAATAGTCATAGAGTTCTAAAAATAGCCACAGCTGGGACTCTAACCCTTCACCTAATATTGTTAAATTCAACTGCATCATTAATCCCAAATTTCTAATAAGATACAGAGTGCGTTATCTAGAAGAAGACATTGTGAAAACGTTGCGTAATCCTTAGGCTTGAATAAATATATCTGAATCCTTTCATTCTCTTTATTCTGGGTATGATAATGTTGATCATCCTTAGTACAATCAGGTCAGATCAGATTAGACTAATTGAGGCCTAGTTAGTAAAAGGTTAAGACTCTTTTGTTTAACAGGTTAGACCAAGGGCTAGGATGAGCTAACCCAACCGGAAAAGGCAAAGTTACATGTTTTCAAATCTCAGTTTAGACACAAATCCAAAAAAGGGCATTCGAAACTTCATCAAAGGCGTGTGCAAAGAGTCTTATTTTCCAGACAATAATACCAACAATCACCACCACCCAGATCAGGCTTAAATATTGCACAGAACAAACATAGAGAGAGGCTAACATCATTATAGATGAAAACGCTGTGTTAAGCTGGATAGATTACCCTATAGCGACCGATTATCATATGGTTTAAACTAATGTCTAATCAGCAAACAACAAAAAAAATAATGATAAACAATAAAGAAAGCAGTAACTTCGCTACAGTATTCTTCCAATGAAAAAAAAAAAATTAAGTACACAATATTTAAACATGCTCTAGGACTGCCTTAAAAAATTGACATGGAATAATCAGTGTTAAGGACGTTTAGTTTTCCTTTTTATTTTGCCCTTATATTATTTCTTAAGTTCTTTCACTCATTACTCAGCGCGACCTACCTATGTCATCCTATGCAGCAGTGCCACTAAATAAGTAGAGTATCAGAGTTTAAGACGTATGCAGCCATGCCCAACACTTGCTTATAGTTAAGAAGATGCTATTTTTAGCTAGTCAGTTGTGGACACACATTGTCATGCTATATCACAATAAGCAATAGGCACAGCAAGTTTAGCATAAAATCCTTCTAGACTATCTTCTAGTTTAGCAAGGTAATAAAATATATTGATGGATTCCTCGTATAGGTAGAATTCATTAAGCCACTACATTCATGGCATATATCCACTAGTTTTCAAACTGAAGAGCCAAACATAAGTAGGAGTATCCTAGAACTTACCACTACTTCCTTGAACTTTTGAGCTTTGTAGTTTCATAGACAACTACCATATTCTTCACCTCTGGAGCAATGACATTGGTAGATGATGTGATGATCTTGTGGCAGTATTGCACCCTTAATTTATGAATTCTAACAACCTATGATTGGAAGGGGGGGAAGGGGGGAGAGGGGGCGGCAAAAGGATCCATTAACTTGTATTAGAACCTCATAAGATAAGTAGAAACAAGAGGTAACGAACTGACATCAAGTTGCTATACATAAACAAATTTTATCAATTCTTTTTGGGAAAAAAAATTGAAAAGAAGAGAGGAACAAGAAAACATAATTCCCAAACAATTGATATCAATTTGATACATTTTTTAATTTTTGGGGAGTGGGAAAAACCATTAATGAAAATTTATATAATATCCTTAATGAAAATCCTTTAATCAAAATAAATCCATTTTAGTTTCAATTTGACACAAAACTAAGACAGCACCCCTACCAGCTAAATCACCTCTACCAGCTGAATCACCTCTAAACATATATAGCATTATTCTGAACACCAACTGTACCTTTTACAATCTATTGTGGGCGCTAATTTTACTCAACATCAAAATATGAATAGCCAACCCAAAAAATAATACAAGAAAAGGAGGTTGTGTCTGCCAACACAATGCAAATATGCAATACTATTACATTGGATACCATTCTCTACCACATACAATACCAGTATTCCATCTCACCCAAGTGACCCAACCCAACAGCGTAGGCAAAACGACAGTGACAACATGCAATGTTAACACATAGAACTCAGAACTCAACACAGTATCCAATATCTATGCATTTGAGCTAAGCACCCCCCGGGAAAAAAATACATGTAAAAAACCCATGAGAATGATGCCCCCCCCCCAAAAAACACAAAAACAAAAAAATAAAAAAGCAAAGAGGTTCATGAGACATCCGTTGAATATTACCAATCGATTCTCTCTCATTTAATACTGATAACAATAGGTAATGAAAGATCAAATACTTTTAAATGGGAAAGTCTACAGCATGCTAACCTCATTCTTCCTCAATCCAACGTCCCAATGGGTTGCAACACCTTTGTATTCCTCCATATGCTTCATAATATAAATACCTCCATTATGATCTTGTTTGGAACTATTGATTTTCCAAGGCATATCTATGTAGCTTTCTTGAAACTGTTGAATGGAAGTGCCTCTCCTATAATCTCTCCATTCCTTGACAATATATTCTCCCAAAAGTGTACTCTGCTTGGTTTGCAATGATTTTTAAAAAAATAGTATCATTATATGCTTCATTAGAAAAATAATAAAACAAAACAACAATGTGTAACCTCACCAAATGATCTATGAAGAACTCATATAGGCAACTATCCTCTGGCTTTTTTTTCATATGGTTTATTATATCTATAGTTTTGTCTTTGAAATTAAAGCAAAGAACACTTTGGCCTTTCTTGTGTACACAATGGAAAAACACTTGAAAACCCAACATAAAGTTTTTCTGTCAATGTAGAATAACATACCCATCATGATGATAACCTAATTTCCAAATAATATCTACCAGCAAAAACAGTTACAAAAAAATACATTTAAAAGTAATGTGTCTGAGTAAATTTTACCAAGTCAACTTCCTTGAATTTGACATGCAGAGTCAATGACAACTCCTCATTCAGCCTATGAAAGAATGCAGCTTTTGCTTGGGCTTCTCCTTTAATCTTGATATATAAATCCTTCAAGGCAAAAGCAAAAAAAAAAAAAAAAAGATTTTTACTTGACTAACCGTTCATATATAAAAGCATATATATATATGTGAAAATGTTATATGAGAATCTTTTTAATTGACTTACCAATGCTTCACTTGTAAAGAAAACTCAATGAACGCTAAATCGATCTCTGTACTGCTCACGTACATTTAGTATATGCGCCCAAATGTTGATGACGGTTTTGTCAACGTCGTTCTCCCCAGTAAGACTTGAAAGCGCAAGTCTGTAGCCACATAGTACGTATCATCATACAACACTTGGCTACAAAAATAAATAGATAAATTATACATTGAACTATGCTTAGACTGTACATAGAATATGGTTTTGATGATTTCAAAGCTATTCACGTATGAACAACTTGGCTATGCAAACTCAGGACAGCAAAGACTGAATCAATCACCTACGTCATATTAGTTATCAGATGGATATAAAAATCAACTCATAATAGCAAAGACAAAAATAGACAGATTAGATCTATACCATTTCATATATTACTCAATCCACTAGTTGACTGGCGCATGATAAACAAAACTAAAGTATTTTACTGATTGCATTGGTTAATATCCTTTCTACAGTCAATGAACCAATTCCATGAACGCACATAATTGTGGTTAGCTATTCTCTCAACTTTAACCTCATAAACAACAGCAATAACCACATCTTCCTTTATTTAGAAGGGAAAAAAGATAGGGGGGAGGATGCGGAAGGGAAAAATGAACCAGAGAAATTGCTAATGACAAACTACTATATTTCCAAAGCAATGACATGAGCAAATGTTTGTATAGTCTCCGGTGGCTTTAGCAGTTTAGCCTTTGTAAACCCATTAAAATCAATTAATGCAGTGTAAATATTAATAATGGTTAATTTATTAATCTTTTATATACATTCATGTATTCCTTAAATTACCATGTCCACAAATCTTAAATGCAGAATGCTAGAGAAAATATTGATGGTTAATGCCTAATTTAAGAATCACCTAGCTTAGACAATCCTTTGGGATTAGGTTGATGAAATGCACACTAGGAATGTAAACAGTGTGTAGTTACCTTTGGTCTTCTGATGAGTTAAACACAAAATCTACATATAGCTTCAGTTCATAGACTATTGGCCCAAAGATACTCACGTTCCTTCACATGTAAGGAGAGTACAAAAAAGGTGCGAACTCTTTCCTTTCCCGGTGAGGATAGTTGTGCCTTTCTAACATTCTATTTCCTCCATCTGCTTTTAAAACACAATTTGATATTAGTCAAGTTCATAAAGTAGTACTTTAAAGGAAGAATAGTAACTAGCAATGCATCTAAGATTTGTTAGGAAATCCCAAATAATGATGAAGGAGAAATGGAGTAGCAATGCATGTAACATTGTGTTTATATCATAGGGCCAACAAGTGTGTCATGATAGAAGACGTATTGAGTTATTTCAACTCTTACTATGTCTAAAATTCTTTAACAAGACATATTCATTTTTAGTTCACTCTCCAGTCCTATCCAAATCTCATTCCTCTAGAATTAGGGACGGGGGTTATACATGGAAGTCAAGTATGAAAATAGTAAATATTGCATACAAATTGTGCGTATTTGTGTGTGTGTGTGTGCTGCTATCAAAATCCAGACCTAAATAATTAACTAATTTCAATGATAAACAAACTGCGTCAATTAGCTTAAACACTCGCAATTCTTCACAGGATAAATGGGCTCTTGGGCAGCAAAGATAGAATTTCCAAAAACCTGAAATACCCACCAATGAAGAAGTCTGAGTGTTCTGGCAAGGAACTTCATAAAAGTCCATAGCAAAAGACAGCAGATACAGGCTCTATGAGACTGATCATTCATAATTCCAAGCCTGAAATAATAGAAGCTTACTGGTTATTTACTCTCTTACCTCAATGCTAGTACCTGCCTGTCTCTCAGACATTCTTTGCTGCTAAAATAACTATAATGATCAACCACAATCACTCTAGCAACAAAACTTCAGAACCCAAGGCAAAACACAGCAATTCAAACTCTTGCATATGATCTTCAGTATAACCCAAATTGACAGGACATGCCATGCATATCATGAGTCTAGCATATCCCTATTCACATCCATGCCCCAGAGTAACAACTAAGAAAGGTGCAGGGTGTCCTTTGCCCACCATACTCAGGTTTCATTGCATGGTTACTTTCAACTGTAAGCATATTGCCTTAAAATAATCATGCCAATAACTCCCTCATCAAGCAACATCTTACTGCACATCTTTCTATGTATCTAAGACCATCAAAGCCCTAGATCTTGTGCCCAGCCAACAACTCATGAGTTCTAGTATAAAAGGAGTAAACTATTACAAAAGAAACCACCCCTTTATGTAAAGAATGTACAAGTAAACCACAATACTCGTCTAAGTTCGACCAATTAACTGTAAAAGTTCACCAAAATGGTACAAAAAATTACTTACAGTTCATCTCATCCAAAAAGATACTTATAAAGCCCAAGCACACATGTTAAAATAAATCAGATTATTATTAATCCATATAAAATCTGTATAGTATTTAGGTAGAGGTCTATATATCATAATCAAATGTCATTGAAACTAATCGAAAAACCCTTACCCTTGAAACCACAACCACATCCCCTAGAACTGTTATAGTTAAATGTCATTAAAACAAATCCAAAAATTTGCAGCAACATACTACATGCCTATCATTCTATAAGCACTTACGTGCTGCTAAATGAGAGTATTTGCCATTTTTGTAAGACAACAGGGTGGTTCCCAAAAAAAATGCTCAGAATTGTGATGCTTTTTGGGCCATTACACCAGCATATTTAGACTGGCATCCAACCCCTTCCCCCCTCCCGAAAAAAAGGGTGGAAACAGAGAAAGAGACAGACAGAGAGGACAAAGAAACTCCAAAAAAGGAAAAAAAAAGAAGAGAGAGAGAGAGAGAGAGAGAGAGAGAGAGAGAGAGAGAGAGAGAGAGAGAGACGACGAAGAAAGGTGGAAACATACCTATTGGCACTTGCATGCTGCTGGATCACATGGACCTCGTTGTTGGTCTCGTTAACACTTCCTCCATAATGCCTTTGCCTTTGCCAACATACCTTGCTTCTAGTACATCTCGCAATGGAATGTTCGCATCTAGCTCTCTGATCACAATTCCAGTAGGGACAACACTATCTCCTTGAGGCTCTGCTTGACAGATGAAGATTTTTGTAACACAACCGTGTGGTTACCAAAAAAAAAAAAAAAGAGCAATAATAAGGTACAACTGATTGGTTTTCTTTTTTTTCTTTTTTTTTTGTGGTTTGCCTTGTTACTATTTTTCTTCTAGTCTCAAACAGGTTAAAAATACACGTGCA
>JAKOGI010000088.1:1175000-1312973 GCA_029747015.1 Carnegiea gigantea | reverse complement strand
TATATATACCCACACATATATATATATATAAAGAGGCCCATGGATGGGTCTATTCTTTCCGGTCCTCTATCTCAAGTATAGGGGATAGCTGGGTGACACAGAAGGAGGAAGAAGAAGAAAGGATGGGGGAGCCGAATGAAGCAATGAATGTTGATAAAAGAGGAGGGAGAGAGAGGCAGAAGACTATGGAAGAAGATGAAGAGCCACGAACGCTGCCCTGTATTTTTTTTTTTTGGCCTGAATTTCGTGGGATGAGGAAGAAGAAGAAAGGGAAGAGATAGGGAGCCTGCTGTCATGTGCCCAGCACATGGCTAGTCTAAGCAAGAGGGGTGAGGGACGGATTTGGCCGTGGGAAGGGAAAAGGAACCATGTAGACTGGCCCGAGCACAAGAGGGAAATAACAAGGAAAAGAAAAGAGAGAAAGAGTAGGGAAGGCGGGCTGGGCTGACTGCTATGCTGGGCTCGTGATCCTTCTTTCTTCTTTTTAGTTCCAAATTGATCCAATCAATTTTTCCTTTTAGCAATCGCATCAGACATTTTGTTCTAATTTCCAAATTCCTACAAAATAAGAAAAACAACATTAAAATCGTAATTTAGTAATTTATTTCGAGCAAATATTAGATAATAAAGGGTATAAAAATGTAATAATTTCAGGTTGAATAAATACCCCCACGCCTAAGTTTTGCTCGTTCTCGAATAGAACAAACTAAAAATCCTAGAAAAGAAAATAAAATAAAATCCTAACTCATTTTCGTATGAACCATGATTGTACTTAGCACGTACAACAACTCTTTAAACTCCTAGGTTACCCTTAGTGGACGAGTAAGGTCTCGTGAGGGTTTGCAAAAGATATATGCACAAAATCTATACAAGAAAACATAAATACAAATTCGAAAATCTTTTTTTGGGTTTTGTTTTTCAAAAATGAATATGTATAGAATTGGGGAAAGATATATACACATTCTAATCCATTAAATCACCCATGTAGTAAAGATATTGTCTTGCATATAAACAAATGCACTCATCAAGGCTCTATACCCCATGAATGGCATCAAAGCACTACTTTTTCACCCCACAAGACATCAAGACTTGGAATCCTTCCCAGTACTTTTGTACAAGTGTATCATCACCCTAGAGCTTAGGCTTACCAGAATCAAACTCAATCCCACTTGACTGATACATACTTAATTACTGACTTATTAACATAGAAAGGAAGTTTTCCCAATAGCAGTATTGTCTCAAAGAGTAACACGCAGTAGCACATGCCTTAAAGGGTAACGCCCAGTAGCGTATGCCTCAAAGAGATACTTGTCATTCCAAATTTCATTCAATTTTTTTCCTTTTCCCGCATTTTCCACTCTTTTTCTTCATTTTCATTTTCATTTTTTTTTCATTTTCAGTTTTTTTTTTGGGAACGCAAATAAAAACCAAAGTAATCGCGCCAAAGACAAGTGGGGGAGCTAATAATGGAAAACTAAGACCCTAAGATAATGATGATGATATAAATAGGGATTGGATTACACATCAATAATGAACAATTGGGGTTAGAATTAGGGCATAGAATGACACACCGAGGACAAAGACCTATCAAGCACATCATGCTTACATACAGGCTAATAGTCAAAGCACAGGGAATTTAAGCTGATCAGAATAGTATGAAACTTTCCCAGAAACAAAACAAATTCTTTTTGGATTTTTCAAAATTTTTCAAAATTTTTTTTAAGGATTTTCAAATTTTCAATTTTTTTAAATTTTCTTTTCAAAGTTTCCCCACCCCCATACCTAAATCTCACAATATTCTCATTGGGAGTGAAAAGAAACAGACAAAAGAAGAAAAAAAATAAAAAGAAAAGCGAATATACAAAAAGAAGATTAAGACTCAAAAAGAAAGAAAAATGACATGACTCTAAAACTCAAAAAGAAAACAATAAAAATAAAACAAAGCAACAAATATATACAAACGAAAACAAAATAAAAAGAAGAGATAAAGAGGAACGTTTATACCAGGTCAGGTGTGGAAGTACATTTAAGCTATAGCCTCCAGAATCGCGCGCAAATAGAGGCATATGGAGCATCAGCCACTCCATATGGAATGAAACAATGCTACTTAAAGCAAAACTCGTTAGAGTGCTTAGCAGTTTATCAAACAAAGAAGTCCAACTCTCAATAGAAGTAATGCAATAAAGATTAAAGAGTTAGAGCCAAAATGAATACATCCACCATAGCAATAAAGTACAAGTAAGGGCCCACTTCAATTTATCAAATGTATGGGCCCAAACATTAAACATGCAGATGTAATTTAAACTAGCCAGCTGGTGGGTCATTGGCCTAGAAATTGGGTTATCATAAAGGATCAATCTAGGCAAAATGATGGGTGCAAAGTGCACAAGTCTGTTAAGTCTAATATGCGTATAAGTCTGGTCTAAAGCAAATTTCTTATTGGCAATGCTCTCAGACTCAACAAATTCAGATTTGCAGTTTCCAAAAAGGAGGTCAGTTTGGATGGGTTCAAAAGAAAATGATTCATATTCGACACTCAAATCCACATCCAAATCCACATTGACATCAAACCCACATGAAAAAGATTCATATTCTGTATAAAGAACATCGTCATTAAATTCCAATCTAGTGGGTTCAAATGTCTCCTTACATTGCCTCTGTAAAATAGGTTCTTCTGACTCTTCTATCTCATGATGCTCAAAGTTAATTGTGACGCTCAAATCTAACTCACTAGGGTTCCCACATTCATCACCCTCCTCAAACTCAAACGAATCATTTAAAGTGGTGGGTGGGTCGACAGAAAGTAGGACATCCTCAGTGACGTCCATAGGTGAACTAGTGTGAGGTGCAAGGTCTTGTGATAGAGATGTAAAGAAGTCCCCCTCTTACTCTATACTAGGCAAAGGTATGTCATTATTCAAATCGGGCCGAGCGAGATGAGAGGGCACAAAATCATCATAGAGACTAACTTCAGCTTTAAGAGATCCTAAACTAGAGTCAGGCTCATTAGAATTCTCCCTACTTTGATTAAAATATTGAGAATATTCAACAATTCTCACTTTCATATTCTCTATCATTTTATCAGTTAACGCATTTATCTTCTTTTCCACACTTGCACAGGTAGCATCAACATAAGCACGACGTGGACAGTTACAAGTATCATGATCATAAGAGTCGTAATATTCACACAAAACAGAGGACACACAAGAATAAGAGGGGTCATATGAATTCATAAAATAATCCTGAGGGTAAGGACTAATAGGAATAACTGACTCACTATGAAGTGGGTAACCAAAATTCTTCTGAGCTTGTTTAAGCTTGTTAGTATCCTAAGTTAATTTTTCAAAGAGATCCCAAACTTCATCTTGAGTTTTAGATAACAATCTTAATACACCTCTAGGATAAATGGACTCAATATAACCCTAAGATTAAGAATTTAGACCCACCGCAATGACCTTACAAATTTTCCATTTTTTAAAATTTTGATTCAATTGAGCTCAATAATCATTAAGTCTCCATAAATAGCTCCAGAAAGGTTCATGCTCAAATTATGAGAAATTAAAAACTGGCATTCTTGAAACTCTTGTTTTTTTCAATTTTAAGAATTTTTCAATTTTTTTGGATTTTCAAGTTTTTAATTGTTTTTTACTTTTTTTTAAGGAAAGAAAATGCATCTAGGACACTATTTACAAACCAATCACTAAAACAAAAAGAAAAGACTCAAATAATTAAGTGAACAAAACAAAATAAACTAACAAAAATAAAACTATGCTACCAAAATAAAAGAAAGATCAAAAAGACTCAAACATCACATAAAATATAAAATGAACACAAACACAAAAAAAGAGCATTTTTTAAACTTTTTTTTTGGTTGCTGTTGCTTCTGTGCCTGTTTCCTGTGCAATAACCAAACAGTTAGTCTTTGTTTTTTTAGCAGAAAATAATTACTAAAATCAAAATTAAATGCACCAAAACAAAAACCAAAATAGAAACTCTAATTGAAAATCAAAGACAAAAGAAATCTCAACTAAACTAAAACAACTAAAACTAAACTAACACACACAAAATCGAAAAACAAAGATACGAAATGAAAATAAAAACGAAATTGACGCAAATAACTAAATTACGATCGGCTACGCAACCTAATTTCACAATGCCATCCCCAGTAACGGCGCCAAAAACTTGTTGTGATTTTCTGCAAGCGTACGGTTTATCGCCGTAATACTAACGGGTGCCGATCTTCAGGGATGGTTGTCAAATTTGGTTACCAAAAATTCTAAACTAAATTAAAACGAGATGCTAATGAACTGACTCCAAGGTTAAGTTATTCTCCCAATTATTAGACTAAGTAAACAATATTAATTCATGGGATTGTAAGCTCTAACTTGCAAATACCGGAATCCAAAATAAGAATGAAGCACCAAAAAGTAAATAAGTTGAGCCCACCAACACTTAGCTGTAATGATTTGTTTTAATTCATTTAGCCAAACAAAACAGCAGATGAAAGCATAGCAATGAAAGCAGAGCAAACTTGAAACTCACAGCAGTAGAGCAAACGAGAAACGAGAGCAATGAATTCAGCCAACTTGAAGTCCTTGATTCTAGAAATGAAAGAAAACAGAAGGAAAACGACGTAAAACTAAAGCCTAATTCTGGGAATGAAACCCATCAGCAGATGAAACAAGGAAATTCGATCTAGGAATGTAAACTAAAACTAAAACTAAAAATGGAAATTGAAGCTACCTTACTCTCTGCTAAGCTACTCCACGCTACTCTGTTTTTCGGCCTCCCATTAAAAACTCCATTCGAACCCATCCCATACCCATTGATTGCCCCCATAATCATCCTCCATATCCTCTTCGATTGCCCTCAATTATTTCTTATAACTGATGGATTAATGATGGTGATGATGATGGATAATGAAGGAGGAGAAAGAGAAGCGAAACGGACGATTGAATGAGGAGAGAAAGGACGGTGAAACGCCATGGCCGTGCTCTGTTCTTATTCTCTATTTTTTTCGGTTCTGCTAGGTAAAAACAGAAGAAGAAGATCAAGAGAAGGAAAAGAGAGATTGAGGACAGTTATGGTGGGGAAGATGAAGGGCTGCCGAAGAGGCCCATGGATGGCTCTGTTCTTTCGGGTTCCTCTGTCTCAAGTATAGGGGATGGCTGGGTGACACAGAAGGAGGAAGAAAAAGAAAGGACGGGGGAGCTGAATGAAGCAATGAATGTTGATGAAACAGGAGAGAGAGAGACGCCGAAGGCTATGGAAGAAGATGAAGAGCCACGAACACTGCCCTGTATTTTTTTCAGCTTGAATTTCGTGGGATGAGGAAGAAGAAGAAGGGGAGGAGATAGGGGGCTGCTGTCACGTGCCTAGCACATGGCTAGTTTAAGTGAGAGGGGTGAGGGACGAATTGGGCCGTGGAAGGGAAAAGGAACCATGTAGACTGGCCCGAGCCCAAGAGAGAAATAACAAGGAAAAGAAAAGGAGAGAAAGAGTAGGGAAGGTGGGCTAGGCTGACTGCTCTGCTGGGCTCGTGATCCTTCTTTCTTCTTTTTAGTTCCAAATTAATCCAATCAATTTTTCCTTTTAGCAATCGCATCAGACATTTTCTTCTAATTTCCGAACTCCTACAAAATAAGAAAAACAACATTAAAATCCTAAT
This sequence comes from Carnegiea gigantea, assembly GCA_029747015.1. NCBI lineage: Eukaryota > Viridiplantae > Streptophyta > Magnoliopsida > Caryophyllales > Cactaceae > Carnegiea > Carnegiea gigantea. The sequence continues at coordinate 1,307,305 of JAKOGI010000088.1, read as the reverse complement.
TTAGTAATTTATTTCGAGCAAATATTAGATAATAAAGGGTATAAAAATGTAATAATTTTAGACTGAACAGTGTGCCCTTAAATTATTTCATGAGATGTTACATGGGTTGTTAACCCTTAAACCATGTATTAATGATTTCCATTGGTAACCCTTAAGAAAAAGAAAATTGTTGATCATGTTGTCCCTATATTTTAAGGGCTACTTTTGTCAATAAATGCATTTCCCTTTATACCTACTTATTTTTCTTTTTCTTTTATTTTCAAAAACATTTCGTCTGCCTAACATTTTTCAATCCATTGTACTGCAAGGTGAACGGGAAGAAAGAAAATAAAGAACTCTTTTAGAAGATCAAGAGGAGCACCTTTTTCAAAGGATCAAAGGAGAGCATGTTGGGTGCAAAATTTCGTATTTACATGTCCTTTTCACCTAATTTTAGCTCATATAATAACGTAATCTTTAGGATTTTTAATTGTTTTGTTTACTTTTATAGGTAATAAGATCAATCGAGCGAACATAGCGAAAAGAAGAAAAGAAGGAATGAGAAAAGCCAGAAGATTGCAAAGCAAGAGACGACAACGGCCACCACCCCCAACCGTCGCCACCTTGCAGTGGTTAGGTAGGGGGTAGTGACAGCCACTGGTCACCTAGACGATGGACTGTCTTGCTAGCGATGGCCGCCGGTCACCGGGACGACGGCCGTCGCCACTTGTTGCTCTTCTCGCCTATTTTTCCCCTGGCTTGATTTCTATTTTAAGGCCTTTCTTTGGGACTCTTGGGGAGTCCTTTTAGAAACTTTTAGGGAGGTTTTAGTTTAGATTTAGCCACTAAAAACCACATTAGGAGGTAATAAACTAGGTAGGTTAGGATTTGTTTGGGTGGATTTTGGATTCACGCACGTGGATTTTGATCTCCATTCAAGCAGTCACTAAGTTTTCTCTTCTCTTTCTCTCTCTATTTCATATTTTGTTCTTGTTTAGATTTTGTTAGTTTAGTTCTTGTGTTTGATTTTTGTTTGGCTTAAATGTTTAGTTTCTATTGTTAATCCATGTTTAATTAGCTTGTTAGATTGGATTGATTTTATGGCTTTCCTATGATGATTACTAGCAAGTTTTTGTTGGCTTGGATTATGATTAGCCTCTTGATGGCTAAGTAGTCTTGGATTAGGCCTAAGCATACCCAATTTATGTTTTCAACTTAGAGTTTTCTCTCATGCTCACCAAATGTTTAATGAAATGCTTGAGAGAGCTTTCATCTATATCTTTGGGAGATTGACTTATGTCGAGAGGCAAAATCAATTAGGTAGTCTAGGAGAGCGAATGGCTGGGATTTAGACATAGGAATAGTCTGATCCTAGTTAGTTCAAGGCTTGCTAATCTTTTTGTCTAACTAGGCTAATCTCATGAAAATTGGCGATTAAAATAATTACACCAGGTCATGACCTTTGAGAGAGGGCTTTGGTGGTCTTCAATGGTGTAGCTGACTATCTCTAGTTTTCAGTATAGTTTGGATAGGTTAGGACTTGCCTTGGCTACTTGGTTTCGTCAATTGGCCAAATCATAATTTCAAGCCTCTTTTCATATGTTTATTAACCTAGTTTAGCTTGTATTTCTTTCCTTTTCACTTAGCCTAGCTTGAACCACTTGAGCTAATCCCGGTATTTAAAACCCAACTCCTAGTTGACGACACCCCGAGTACTTGACGATAAACCTTATGCTTGAGGTTACAAATATTAAAACTTAAATTCTTCCCATTGGAGCAAAAAAGAGACAGTGTCAAAGTGTCAATCAAACTCACACTTGTTTGAATTTTGCAACCCTATCTTATCATTGTTGCAATATTACTTCTTCATGTTTGGATAAGATTGAGGCATAAACCTTAAGATTTTATTTCATAAAAAAAGGGGAGACTGTTAAGTACTTCTTAGAAAAACACGTTAAGTTAAATCCCTTGCAACAACCATGAACCAAACACCCAAACATTACCTGTTATTATGAATATTACATAAGATTTTGACGAAAAATAATTGAAGTTAGTGAGAGTCTGCGTAAAGTCACTCATAATGTTGATTGAGTTAGAGTACTTGACCAAACTATCAAAGCTACCTCTCAGTCAGAGTCATTAATAAGAAAACTATTTAGTCTGACTATGTGAAGTTACAAATTCATCCAATTTAATAAAAACACACATATAATAGTAACAATGTCTAACTTCATTAAATGATGAGACATTTATTATGCCTAACACTGGGAAAAAAATATTTTTTTAAATATACTAAATAGCATTGACAATTTCACATAACATTGATAGAGAGAAATTATCCCCTAACTTGTTGTTATTAATTATGTTTTTCAGGGTTGCAATCTCACCAGAATAAGGTTAAAATCATCTAATCCTTCCCTTAGTTTAATTATTAAGATTATTCCTAGAATCAACATTGAATCATCTTTAGGGATGACATTGTGTAGAGCAGAGGAGGAAATCAGCCAAAAGTAAGCCAAGCAAGTGAAATTCTAAAAGCATCAAGCAACAATTACTAGTCACCGTCAAGCATTAATGTAATGTTTGGTTGGATGTAATGTAATAACAATGTAATGCAATCAACTTTGTAGTCTAATCATGATTACTTAGTTTGTGATAATTATAATTAAAAGATAGTTCTTCTATTGTAATTCTCTTATGCAACCAAACAAGGTAATGAAAACATAATTACACACTTGTTTGTATTACAAGGTTGATTACATCTAACCAAACATTACATAAGGTTGATGGAGTAATTCTGGTCAATCCCCATGATTACCAAGCAAAGCAGGTTTATTGCCTAGATAATTTATGAGTAACAACTATATTAATGGTCACCTTGATGAGAAATGCAAAAGTGATTATTCCTTTTTTGGAAAAGATGTTTAAATTTAGATGAAAGACATTTACCAATGAAGGAAAGATTCAGACTCCCAGAATGAAGCTGTTAACGCCCCTGAGGTAAACATCTCTATAGTTCAAATTGAGAGTTGAGATTGAAGGAGCCCTTCACCGGCTATTATATCTACGCCCTACAAATCAAGGATTAAGAGAAAATATATAAATAGAAGGAGTGCAGATTGAGGGTTACAACACTCAAGAAAGAACGAGAACATCATTAAAAGAATAACTTTGTAGCCGTTGTACTTAGCCTGATTATTTATTTCCTTTGTGCATGTGGTTCTTAGGTAGTTTTTATGGTGAGTAGTGGGAAAAATTTGTCATCCTCTGAGAAGGTGTTAAATCAAGCGACTTATTATTTTAGCCAAAATCGAACCTAAAGAAACCAATAAATGTGCCTGAATATGACAAATGAAAATAATAACTCACTAATCCTATTATAACATAATTAATTAACTAATCTATAACAAAGCACAATTAACAAAATCAACACAGGACATCATTATAAGTAACAATTAACTAATAAGGCCCCGTTTTAGTAAAATTAGCTGTTTAGGTAGCGAATAGCGGTTTGGGTAATGGATAGCCATTTAAGTAGTGGATAATGTTCCGAATTTAGCTGTTAGCGAATAGATGTTTAGATGAGCTGCTGAAACAAATGTGTTTGGTAAATTTCGTAATTGAGTTAGCCTATTAATGTAAATTGATATAAAAGGATATAGCTAATTTCCAAATGATATTTTTTGGCTAAAAAAATATGAAACGTTACTTTTGAATGCCTAAAGCTAATACTGTTTTTCAAAAACGTTGCTTAAAATGCTAAACACTATTTGAAATGCTAGTCAAAATACTCTGTTTCTGAGCACTAAAAATTGACTTGGTCAAAATACTACATGCTACCCAAGACGTTATCGCCAAACAAGACCTAAAGCATCTAATTTAACTAGGAAAGTATTAAATATGCTAGCTAAGAGAAGAGAGAGAAATGGGAGTACCTCAAAAACTCAAGAATCCAACAATAGAGGTTAGACCTCCATTGGAGGAGCAAAGAGATGGAATTTGTAGCTTGTTTTCACTTATTCTCAACTAATCTACTTTAATAAGTACTAATCTAACCCATAATTAATCTATAATTCAAACTTATAAAAAATGAGCTTTGGAATTCTAACTTAAGAAGAGAGAGAAAGCTATAAATTTACAACATATCAAAAGGAATTAGATAAACTAAGGGTAGAAAAGAGAGGGAGAATGAGATTAGACATTCATATCATCAAATTCAAAGCATAAATAAACCCCAATACTAACAACTCAAACAAGTAGATCGTGAACAAAAACATGACAAATATGAAGTTACAATGAGAAGATTATAAAGAAGAGACATAGAGGGAGAGAAAAAAAGCACTAAATCATTAGCTTGGCAGCTTTAATAACTTGATTGTGGCTACAAATTAAACTAAATCTACTATATTCCTAAACACAACCTAAGAACTCTAAAAACTTAGCTAAACCTATTTGAAATCTACCTCCTTACAAATACGAGAGAAGGTATTTATATAGGCCTCAAACAATGAGTTTGACATAGTCATGCCGTGTGGCATGGGCAGGCTATGCCAACTCTATGGAAGAAGAAAAAAGTGCTAAAACTGGGGCTAGCATGGGCAGCTGGTATGGCTGTGCTAAATTTGGCAATGGTAGTTGCACAGGGCTTCCAAAATTGACACTACTAGTTGGCGTGAGCCTACCATAACTGGCACTAGTAGTGCCATTTGGTGTTCTTGGCTTTTGTCTTCCTCTTGACCTACTTGAGCTTAAAGCCCGAGCCTTTTTTCATATGGTTTTGACTACATTAAGCCTCCAAATCTCCAGGGTTGCTTGCCGTAACTTATTTTCTACACAAGAAACACAAAATATAAATAAAAATTCTTAATTAACAAACTAAAGTGCAGGTAAAATGAGGTGTAAAATGTCTCTTTTTAAGGTCGAATAGTGGTACGGCATAAGTGAATGAAAATCACGACTTTTGTACTTGAGAGTGTTGTACTTAAGAGTGTTGTCCTCTTGAGAGTTAGAGTGCTATGGAGAAGGGCTCATTAGAGTGCTCTAAAGTAAACACTGACAGTAGGCAAGAAGCAAGTGGGCTACCACTAAGTGGGCTACCGCAAGGTGCTCAGTGTAAACTCTATAAGCCAGTAAGGAGCAAGAAGCTCTTGTCGAGTGTTTTGCTTATGAGAGTAAGAGAAATCTAGAAGAGGAGTCTATTAAAGTGGTCTAAGACAACTCTAATGTGGGCAAGGCATCAGGGGAAGCTTGTTGAATCTGTCTTAAGAAGATAGTGGATTATTTGAATCCTAAATTAAAGAAAGGACCTTAGATGGGTACTTGGCCGACCTACAGTGAATCTTGTTAAAAGATTTCTTATTTTACATCTGCATATTCTTTTGACCGGTCACATTCTCTAAGCTTACAGAGTCTCCGACTATAGACGTGTTTGTTATGAGTATATTGAACCTGCCAGCTCCTTCAACTTGCTCCAATATGCTCCCACATGCTTAAACCTATTAACTACTAGTGAAACCTACTTCAACCAGCTCCAACTTGCTGATACGTGCTAGCTGCTAGTCAAACCTACTCTAACTTGCTCTAATCTCATCATAAACTTGCGTCAAACAGCTCAAATCTGCTAACTGGTAGTAAAATCTGTTATACACTAATCCAACATGCTCATAATGAACAGACCCTATGTTACTTTTTCTTGCTTGTTTATTTTCAGAGTCTATATAGATATACTCTTTGCAATCTCTATTATCTCTAGTTTAATATGATACTAACTATTTTAAGCAAAAGTTTTAAGAACACCATGTTTTTACTAGTCACTGTATTCTTCCCCTTTTGGGTGACCTAATTTGACTAGTGGGACCAATAACATTTTTAATGCCATACCTATATTGTGACATATTATCACATTTGGTTCAAGGATAAATGAGATTCTATTTGCTCAGCTTTGATCTTCTTGACATTGCGTAATGAGTTGATTTTATTTGTGATGAAAGAGATTTCAAATGATTTACTTATATTATTAACAACAAATTTTGCAGGATTCTTCTATGAAACTTAATTTTTAATTATGACTAAGTTCATCATGATAATTAATACAATGAAATAAATTTGTTGTTATTGATATAAATCCAATAGTAGGCAATTATTAATATAGAATTTACAACTAATAATTCTGTTGTTATTGTTAAGTAGTTACTTGTCATTAAACAATCTATAATGATAAAAGCCAATATTGTTAGTATTGATTGTAATGACAAAAATATTCAAGGCATTGTTGAAAATACCAACGATGGATCCAATAACGAGAAATGACTGCCAACTATTTTTTGATCCTTAAAGGTATTAATGACAATAAGATAGACTTTTAACGATGATATTTTTCATTGTTCAAAACCCTTTTCTGGCAAAATAGCCTTAGTGACTGCCATTGGGCTCAAAAACATGCCACCATATTAGCTTATTCATCTAAGATGATATTTCACTTTCCTTTTCTTAGAGCTTCCAAAATTCAAGATAGGCTACCCCATAATTTGGGTTGTCATTTTTGTAAAATTTGTGGTTTCTCTATATGTCTCTATTTTGTGGATATTTTGTGCAAATAAATCAAATTGTATTATCTAATGTTTGTGTCTAATGTTTCTTTTTATTTTTTCTCCTGAGCAAAATCATACCTCATGTAAAAAACTATAGAAGGAAGAAAGTCCCACTTCAGACCTCTGGAAAATCTAAATTTCCTTCTCAAATATTTTCGACCAATTTTTTTCATAAAATATGAATTTACTTAGTTAATTATGCGAATACTTTGTTTTCCCTCAGTTAATACACTTATATATATGTAAAAGAAAAGTAAGAACAAAGCAATGTAGATAGAAAAAATTAAAATTAGCCAAAATTTGCGATAGATGTGGATCATTTGAATATAGTCGTGGCTAGATACAGAACATTAACTATTGTGGAGACACAGCCCAGGAGTGACAAGGCGCCTCATACTGCCTAAGGAATGGCAAATTTCCTCGTCCAGACAAATATGACATGGTAGGCCAGCAAAATGGGAAAAATCTAGCCACGCGGGGGTCTGAGAAGAGCAAGAAGCCTCACTATGGGGCATAACCTAGGACTAGACTCTTTGCCTCCTCTTTGCCTCCAAGGAGCAAACCTCGTTACCCTTTCAACGTAAAAGATTGAGGTCCTACTTTTGAATGTAACCTAGATCTTTGAAGAGGTTTGAGGAATCTTTGAAGAGGAGATCTTAACGATAATGTGCCTAAGCTCGAAGGTGCCAGCCAAGGTCGGAGGGCACTAGTGGAAGCTCTCGGGAAGAAGAATACTAACATCGACGATGATGATAGCACCTTACCAAAGTCAAAATAAAGTAATTTCAAAAAAAATAAAAATAAAAGGTTAAAAAACCAGAGAACTAAAGCAAACATCCCACATTATTAGCCCTAGCTACACCATTGGCTAATGGATGGTGCCCTTAAATGGAGCCATCACATGTGTCATGATGATACTCATCTCCCAATTGAACCTACATATAAAAAAGGATAGAAAACAAATTGAGAAAAAGCAAAGGCCCTAAAAGGCTAAGAAAAAGGGTAGCACGAAGAACCTTACAGCATGTAAAATTTTGAGGACATCACTCTAAGCTTATGGATTGCTGCATCCTATACTATCTCTATCACATTTAATCGCTCCAACTTGAGAGTGCGGTTTATCGAAGCCTATGATCCATCACCAAGACTTCCTTTGGATACTATAACAAATAAGCTACATAAACCCACAAAATCAAAAAATATTGGAAGAATGGAAAAAAAGGGAGAACGAGAGATTAACATAGCCTGAATAAGACAAATTATGTAGTTCTAGACTAACTTCTCATAATCTTCCCCCTTCTCGAGTGGGGGTGACACGATCTTCTTCAGACATATACCTCCTTATGTCCTTAGGGGACACCATATAGTTAAGCGTCGTGAGGCTCTGAAGATCAACAAACACTTGGATAGAAGCTAAGCTCAGGCAAATTGAGAGTTGACCTACTCACCATGGTACCAGATGTACCTACGAACCATGGTACTAAATGTACCTATAATGATCCTCCAGAAGGATACTTTAGTGAGAAAAACTCGAGCTTCCCATTTGAATGTCAACCCTGGGGTTCCACTTTACTTACATCCTCAAGTCTTTGGCTATTTAAGGGGAACCAATAAGGAAAAACAATGAAAATGAAACAATGAAAGGGTATGTCCTTGCATCCTCAAACCTTTGGCTATTTAAGGCCTTTTGCAACTGATTGACGTTATTCACTACACGGGATGCTCCCTTTTGGGGTTGGGTGCCTATCAATCATCATCAAGACTTTCCAAGCAGCCTCAGTAGCAAGAGTTATCTCTAAAATGTACTTCAAAAATCATGGCTGCAAATGAAAGAAAAGACAATAAAACAACCATTATCAGAGCAAAAAAGAGAAGAAGGACATGTAAAAAAGAATAAAAACAAGTATGGATGTTCACAACTCAAGTATCAATTTTGCTTAGGTAACCAAATTTCCAGGTTGGCCAAACCCCAAACCGAAATTGAACCAAAAATTTCGAGTACCCAATATTCGAGTATCCGAAATCTTTGGTTCAGTTTATCAGATACACAAAAACTCCGGGCTTTCTTCACTTTTTCTGAACTTATGCTTTATTATGTTGTCAAGTGTATTTCCACTACAAGACGCAATTACAAAATTAAAACATAGGCCATTTTGTTGACGTATGTACCAACAGACGAAATTAATAGTCGACAAACTAAGAAGCAGTATACATATACATGGATTTTGCTTGTTTAATGCTTAGCACTTACGTCTAATACCGGTGCTTTCAATGTTCAACACATAATTTAATACTCATTTTTTGAATGCTCAGCACGTCCATGTAGTAATTTAGAAATGAAATTCAAGGCAAGGCTCAGTACTTACGCATTTTTATTTTAAAAAAAATCTTATTGGATTTTCGACTACCCAAAATTTCAAAATGTCCATACCGTACCTAAATCAAAAAATTTTATCTATTCGGGTAGCTAAACTGAAAATTTTGAATATTTTGAGTTGGGTATTGAGACTTTTAGATCAGCCCATGGTTTTTTTATTTAGGTTTTTGGTTTCAATTAATTTTGAACATCCCTAAGAATAAGCGCACATTGAGAACCTTCCAAAAACCACCCAATGCCACATTTGGGTGGTTATCCTTATGTACATATGGAGAGTAGTATATGCTCCATGGTCAAGGTCTAAGGTTAGACCTATATCCTCTTGGTTTACCGTCTAATGGAGATGAAACTGGCTCCCCTTATTAGTGAGGTTCGTAGCACCAAGCAAATATGCCATAAAAAGCAAAAAATGTAATTAAGCGAACTGCCTAGAGGAGGGATTTCGATAGAATATTGGATCGATATGATCTTAGCTGGCCATGGCTGAGCTGAGCGGTAAAAAATGTGAATGTGTGTGAATGCACCATAGCTTGTCATCCTTTAACTACGTATTAATGCATTAGACCTCAACGATGCTTCGCAAAAGGGAACACCATCATCATAGAGAAATTAGTGAAGGGGATCACCATCTCCCCTAGAGGGAAATGGAAGGTGTTCGCCATATCCTAAAACAGCTCCATTAGGCCCATAAGGAGGCATCAGTTATCAACCTTCCAATCTTCGCACAACTTAGGAAGGATAGGAAGTCAGGGCCCAAATATCTTTTACTAACCCATAGCCTTTTTGCAAGGTCATGGTCCTACCACACACACATGCACACATAAACAGATACACACACACATCATGTATTTCGTGACAAGCTAGCTAAGGCTGAAATTCACGCTACTACATAAAGGATGAAGCAGGTATGAAATTCACTAATAATAGTTCTTTACAACCTAAAACAAGTATTGAGTCTCATTTTTGTCCAACAAAACCTCAAGAATGGAGGCTCAGATATCATTACCACACAAATCCTTAGAACCTCTTAAATGGCATAAAAATCTTAAATTTCAAGTCGAAACAGACAAATTAAAGCAAAAATTGCAAAAATCAAGGCAGATTTAAGCACTTACATTTAAAATTGCTTGGATAAATGACAACTTGAGAACTTGGGGCGTGAAGATGGACTTCTTAAAAATGAAAAAGTCAAGAAGAAGAAATCATTAGCTTTTTAACTACAAACTCGACCTACCAGTAAGCCTATGAAGCTAGCGACTAATGCTAGGTCGAATTTATGTTGTTAGGACTGACGTCCTGGTGACAATCCTTGTCATGCCACCTAAAAGGGAATCCTTGCTTCTTAAACCCATAAGCATCATAGTGGTAGTTTGAATCATGCCACATGGAGATTTTTAAGCAAAAGCATGACCATGTTCTAGTTCTTGGTCATTCAGCTTGCACATTGCATATTTCCAAATAGTTTTCTTTGCATGGATCCCTACCCCTTGTCCATGCAACATGATGGTACAACACCTCCTAAACCTTATGTGTGTATTTATCTCATTTTTGGGAATTCAAGGCATGTACTTTACCTTTTGGACTTCTACCCAAGGCATTTGTCTTATTTTTAGTATATTTTATCTCGAGCCATGAATTTTAGGGCCTCCACCACTAGGGCATATATTTCATTGTTAAGATTCTAGTCCCTGAGCATTTAGCTCATTTTTAGATTTTCATCTCAAGGCATTTAGCTCATTTTGGGGTATTTATCTCATTTTTAGGGTTTCTAACTAGAGATATTTCATTTTCGGGACTCTGGTTCTCTAGCATTTCTTTCATTTGGGAACAATGTCCCAAGGTATTGACTTTGCTTTAGGTACCAGACTTACATGGCAAGTGAACAGCTATTGTAGTAAAAATAAAATATTCCACAAAGACAAATGAAATCTATCAAGTTTGTCCTAATAAAATGCTAATACGGAATAAGCAGCCAAGTTGATTGTTTATCTAAACTAGTGAATTAGTTATCCCAAAAATGAGAAATCTATCAATAAAGGATATCTAGTGATTTCCTTTGCCTACGAGGGGTTAGCTCCTTGAATTCCCTAGTTTAGTTGATTCAAAGGATGATAATCAAACAAAATTCAATCTTTTCTTTCGAAATAAACTGAATTACTTAAACTGATCTAATCACCATTCTTTTAAAGGTTTTTATTTTAGTCCAATTTTAAGCTCTCGATTACCAATTTTTCCTCTCAAAATGCAATCCTCTCTCAAGAACCACAAAGTTAAGTATGGCCTTGCTAATCTCATAGCGAGTTTCTCCATTCAGTATTTTACCGTACTATCTATAAACATGTAAGTAAATTAGCCAAAATTACACCTAATCAATTAAAACACAAGATAGATTAAATCAAACCCTAAAACATCAAGCTCAAGATTTTATAAAATTAGAAATCAAACATTATTGTTTGGCTAGCAAATCCCTAGGCTAGAAAAAAATTACTCACTCATGATTATTAAAAGTAAATCCAAAGAATTCAAAATAAACACGAATCTAACTAGAAATCAAATAAAAAAGGAGTTTAAGAAGTAGAAAATGCTTGGCAACAATGGAGATCTCTTTAGGTGATCTTTCAATCTTTAAGCCTCCGCTTGCAAATTCCTTCATGTTAATCTTCTTTTGCTCCAAAATGATTAGAATGGATGAATTTTTGGATGTGGTAACGGATAAAAATGGATGATGAAGCCCTTGAAGTGACGGAGGGAACCCTTGAAATAGAAGAACTCGACCATTCTCGACCACATAATCAAAGAAACAAAAAAGAGTCTCATCAACTGCAGTTCACCACGGACCGTGTTAGACGCCGGTCCTATTTTCTTTCTTTCTTCTTCTTCTCATGGACGCATGGGGTTGGGAACACTTCTGTGGTGATTCAAATTGCATTCATTGAATGGTTAACGTCTGATCAAAAGGTCTTAAAACCTGTAAAACATATCAAGGAAGCACACCCAAGCATAAAACAAATATAGAGGAGCTAACTGCTAAAGCACACAATCTCCTAAGAAATGCGAGAAAATGATCCTTAAACAGTGCACATTTCCAGTACTTATCAAACTCCCCCTTGCTTATACTATTGCTTGTCTCTAAGCAATCATGAGTTCAAAAGAGAAAGGGAAATTTGTTTTTTAAAATTTATGTATAGCCTCCTCAGGAAAGACATTAATAGCACCCTCAATGGCAAAACCATCTCAAAATTAGCCAAAAGTGATCAAAACATTCAAACACATATAAGGAAATGGAGTTTTTGAAAGATCCTTAAAGACCACAATTTCAAAATTCGAATCAATCACCTAACCATCTCAGGCAATCATATCAGCACATGGAATAGATAGATGAGAAAAATTAATAGAACCTTACTTTAGTTATAGAACACACTTCACTAATGTGTTTGAAACATAGTAAGCTTCACTCCAAAGGTTCAAATCTACCATAAACTTATTAAGATTCTCTAATTTGCCACCACATAATTTGGAAAGCATACAAAGAAATCATGATGATTCAACGTAGGTTGTAACGAGGCTATGAGTAAAGGTTAAGAGGGGAACAAATATTTTAGGAATGTGAAACTAAAAGCCAAAGACTAAGAGCAAGACCAACTCATCTAATTTGTCACGAGAATTGCTCCTCAAACAAATACCACTCAAATGTACAAATAGATTCCCTTATACGAATTACATAGGGAGGAGGTGTTGAAGCACAAAAGCAAGCATATACAATCCAACAATGCCAAACTCTTTTATTCTCTTTTGTTTTGTTTTGTGTTTTCCATATTTTTCTTTTTTGTTCATTTTCATTTTTTCATCATTTTTTTTTCATAAAGAGAATGGCTATGGAAATTAATATTAAGTACTTTTTAACACTTCTCCAAAATTCATAACAACCAACCAATTATCAACATAAGGGATCTCTTATATGAATAAAAGAACATGAATCCCTTATTACACCAAATCAACCAAACCAAACCACCAAAAGATCTCAACACCCACAAACTAGCCACTAGTCAAAATATCATAAAGTGAAACTTAATAGTCTTGGCTTAAGGATATGTATTTGGCCAAGGGCTATACATATAGGTTCACATCAACAAACATGAACTAGGGCTCAAAGGGGCAAGCAAGGGATATATCATGCATAAAAAGAGTGGCTATTTTGGTCAATGTGGTCAACAATACAAAGAATCACTTAATCATGTTGCCTAAATGTATAGGCTAAGTGTGATCTTAAATGAGAATTAAAACAAGTTCTAGAGAAATGATGTCTAGAAAGAGTCACTTAAGGAAAGGGAAAGAAACTAAAATTGATAAATTAGTCTTTTAAAACTCAAAGCCTCACAAGACATCTACCAAGGTTATGAATAGCTCATTAGAACTCACATGCCAACATTCATGCAAAGATTTATTTGGCAATCAATTCGCATTCAACGTAGTAGTGAAAACATGAAACACATTTTCAAGAACTCATTTCTAGACACTTCTATTCACAATTGGATATATTCAATGATTAAGTGAAACTAAAGAAGACTGCCTAGTCTTCCAATTCCATTATCGAAGGGCTTTTTTAATAATTTGTCCTTTCTATATACAATCCTACATGACGTTAATCCTAACAATGCAAAACTACCATATATGCTTCTAGTATCCTAAATGCATGAGAGATATAAAACTACAAAAACAAAACTAAATGTGCTAACTATGTACTACAAAAGAAGGCGCCTTTAAAAACTGAAAATGTTGGTTTTAAAACCTGAAAAATCGATTTTAAAATGTGTTTAGAAACCAAATTGAAAACCGATTTGCATCCATTTGTTGAAGTTCAATCTCCAAATGTTGTTGGAACTGAAAAGTTATCGGTTTCTAAATTTAAAAACATTGGGAGGGTCGGTTTTAAAGTTTCAAAACCACTATTTTGAATCTAGATAGGCTGATTTCAAAATTTTGAAACCTAAGTTTAAAATCGGTTTGTAAATTCTAAAACTGAATTTGATATTCAGTTTTAAAATTTTGAAACTGAAATTTGATATTCGGTTTCTAAATTCTAAAACTAAATTTGATATAGTTTCTAATCTCTGGAACCTGTGGGCTACAATTTCACCTTCAAATTTCTAGATTTTCTCATTTACCCCGTGCTAGTTTTATAATTATGTACATCAAGCAGGATCATGTCCTGTTTGCATACCACAATCAAAGCGCCACATATAAATGCTAAAACATTCACCACATACAGTAACATACATATGAGAGCTTCTACAACAATGTCAAAGTCCAAAAGGTAAAGGAACTATATACAAAGATTTACAACCCTCTAAAGTTACTGTTCATATTTGGTACTCCGCACATTAAAGAAGAATCATAACAGACAGTTTGATTAACAACTGGGCATTTCTGGAATCCAAAAGAATGTTTGATCAGCAGGTGTACATTTCCAGTATGTGCACAAAAGTTAAGAACTTTTGGATGAAAATCAAGTTGAGGACTCGTCTATTATACTTATCATGAGCTGAATTTGGGATTGCATAGCTGACAACAAGTTTCTTTGCTCATCCATCATTTTCTGATGCTCTTCTAGCTGGCGGCACTATTCCCCCATCCTTTGTTACTGCTTCTACATCATCTGCTGCTGATGCTCCACAGCTTGATGCTGCTCTTGTAGCTCAGTTATGGTGGACTTAAGCTCAATCATTGTTGAATCTAGCTCACTTTGGATTTATGAGGCAACAAAAGGGGTGTATGACTGTTTGTTAGAAGAAGTCCTAGTAATGGGCCTCTTGAAGAAGATATCTACAGCATTGCCCAGTCTATACACAGCACCCCTCTCACTCCACCCCCCAAACGCTTCAAGGAAAAGGCTATCATCTTCCTAGGACATGGGGACTTGTTTTGCAGACTTCAGTGCTTGGTACTTGTATTGTAATAACATATATGAAAATTTCATAGATAAATTAAACTTATAATAAAACAACAAATACATGATGGTAATTTTTCATAAATATCTAGGCTATTACAAAGACACACTAAAACTGAATGAGCTCAAATTAAACTATTATACAGTTGGTAATGAAGAAGAATATATAAAGTGAAGGAGTATATATATGAAGGCAAGCTTTTTTGATAATTGTAGATGGTGCCATCAACCTTCAAGTATTTATAATGTCAAGTGAGCTTATGAGTGGCTTCTTGGGTCTAGAATAGGTATAATATCCCTAGAGAGAATAGATATCTACACATTCCAAGCAAGGTAAGTACAACAGCAAATATGCAAGCTAAACTCAAAACTTCAGGGAGTAATCACATTTAGCAATGTGGCAGAAACTACTGTTAGATGCATCAACCCTCAATACTGCCATGTACTAACAGAGAACATCAACATAGCATCAGGGTTGTTTCCATGGCTTAAGAGGCAGTAGGATGAGGCATTATTGTAGGTACTATACTTCTTAATTAAAGAGTTTAGGCTTCAGGAATTGATGTTCATGTTCTACATTAACCAAGAAAACTTTTTATAAGTTCACAACATAACAGGCGTAAAGCATCTTAAACTTGTAACACTCTAAACCACACCAAGGAGATGTTCCCAGTACCAATGCAACTCTAACCATGACCCTTCAAACACAAAAGGGGAAAAGAACTACAAAAGAATGTACAAAAAATCTTTCCCACATAAAACCACGACCAGCTAATCTAATAGGAATTAGTCCGAATCGGAAGAAAGTACATAAAAGGGAACTTCTTCAATTCAAATGTAACAACAATTATAATAGTCATGCATAAATACAGAAACCTATGTATTTACGCTGAACTTGTAACCAAGGCATGTCAGTGGATTTGCCAAAACTATCCTTGCTCTAGTAACCTAAATTATGCAACCGAGATATGACCTGACATAGACTGAAAACAAGGCAACTTGCCTCCCAAGGAAACCTAACTTGACCAAACCAAGCTAGATCAACTAAAAATTTTCCTTATCAGTGTTCATTGCATAATGCATATCATTGGAAAGTCATTGAATCAACTAAAAATATGAGCATATAGGAATGAAACCTGAAATAATCCAATTTTGGCCCGGCTTAAATATTCCATCAACCTGTTCTATCTAAATTGATAGACTTAGTTAACCCAAGTTGAGCAACCCCTTAACTAATCATCATGCTAGCATGGTTGGCAAAGAGTCAAGCGAGTAAGATTCAATCTCAGTTATGATCATGCAAATGTAAAAAAGCTTGATTGACTGGTTGCCTAACTCGATTGACATACAATAAATCTAAGTAAATTAGGACTTCAACCAGGTTGAATACATGTTCTTCTCTAATGCAAAGCAATTGCCGGTTAGAAAGCATCACATATTGATTGCACTTTCTAACAAGCCTATGGAACAAATTGACTTCAAAAAGACAAATGAACTAGACCCAAAATGACCTTAATCCAATCCAGGCCAAAAATATATTGTTGTTCTCTATAAGGTAAAGTAATTTCTGGTTTGAATGATCTTCTGCCCCTCATTACCCCAATTTGAAGCAACCTAATTCAAGCCCACATAAAGCACACTTCTTTAAAGTGCAGTAGCGAATCAAATTCACCAATTCAATCAAATCTCCAGACTTAAGAAAGATAAAAGAATTACCCTCACCTCAACTATTTTACATATCATATAATGCCCATGAATTCCCCCACTATCTAGGAGTGAATTGAGGAATAACAACTGCAACTCTAAGAAACGATGATAGCTTAGATTACAAAGGATCAAATTCGTCTGCAATTCTACAATCGAATTTAAAAGCATGTCAATCCTCATAAAACAGCACCAGTAATGAATAGGCGGCGACAGCGGCGCAACAACAATATCAACAACAACAACAACAATAACAACACTATGCCGCTCTTTGATACGAATGTTGTGGATTAAACCAATAGAAATACGAGCTATAACATCAATGAATTTCTAAGTATTGAACATGCAAATGCAATGGCCAAAAAAACCAAAACTAGAATAAGTGGAGCCCTTTTATTTTGGAGTTTAACGACATCCAACTAGAGCCAAAACAATAGTAGTGGAATAGAAAAAGCGATACTTATCCATGCAACCTTTGATCGATCATATAAGAAACTCTTATCTTTATCCCTCACATGTGTTTTAGCAAAGACCTTTATAGATGTGGGAGTTTTTATAGCTTTTTTCTTTTTGTGTATAATCCAAAATTAAGGAAGCAGTTAAGTACTGTCATTAATCCACAAGAAAACTTGCACAAAATTGACATTAATCAAGCAACCAAAATTCAAGCAGGTTAGGTGAACAAATATAGTGATCAAAGGGGCAGTTAAAAACCAGCGAAGGAAAGCTCATTCCATCATACAAACAACAATCAATGAGCCCACCAGTAATTTATAGTAGATTGATTAAAAGTTATTACTTACCAATCACTTTGCTATTTCAACAGCAGATGCTGATCCCAAAGTATGGCGACTCTAAGCTTTTGACCTAGTAGTTTTGTTTAACCTCCGTTGCCTTGATCTCTTAAGAAAACATTTAGATGTCTTCTTATGTTGAAGCAGTTGCTCTCGAATATCAGAAGATAGCAAAGGTATAGGGCTATCTGGTTTCTTGTTACTCACCTTGCATATTAAGGGTCTATTCTTTTTGTTAATAAATCCCAATTTACCAACTTCAACCAACTTCAACTGACTTCAACAAAAAAATTTCAACTTCAACCCATTCAACCTACTTTAACCAACTTCTACCCATCATATAAAAAAATATATGAATTTCTTCCAACTTTAACCCACTTCAACCCATTCTAACCCACTTCAATCCACTTCTATCTACTTCAACCAAAAAAAAAAAAAAACCAACTTCAATCCACTTCTACCAATCTCAACCAACTTCACCCATTTCCCAATCCATATTTCCCAACAAAAAGAGCAAGCCCCAAGTCTTTGAGGCAATTCTGATCCTTTTGGTAGAATTTTTCTTTGACAAGGGCAGCATGCTCAAGAGCTCATTGGCATTGGCCATCTGAACAAAATCAAATATGTAGTGCTTTAAATTAAGTACACCAACATGGGTACTAAATAAAGGTACAAAAAATCACACACCCTAAGACATTCCACCAGAAGGCTTTAACATGGGCTGGGGTCTTCCTCCAACATGTACAAGGAGCTGTATAGTAGCATTTAATACTTCGAGTAACTTGGTGAGATACTTTTTGGTTATCAAACCTATTAAGAAAAGGAAAACTTAGGCTATTAAAATTAACAGGGCCTTACTCACAAATGCAGCACTAGATACAAAAAAAAAAAAAGAAGAAGAAATTAAGGGAACAAATATGCTAATATGCTAATATGTTGTAGTAGTTTTAAACATCCTCAGGTACCCGTTGCTTTAGTTACGTAATAAATTTTCTGCAAATATGCCATTTTGCATATCCAGTACACAATGGTTCTAACTTACTATCATGAGATTTGTGAGCGGCAACGACTTAAATCAAATAGAGGATAGTATGTACTAAGCAAAGACCTTCACGGGAAAGAGTTTGTTGAGCCCATCAGAGTGGCCACGGAGTATCACAGTATTTTGCTGTGATTCTGTTAGGGGTTGAGTCTCATCAACATTCATCGATGTATTATGGTTGACACTACCTTCAAAACAGGTACCTCTCTGTCTATGTCAACCAAATATTAAAGTAGATTGCAAAATTGAGTCAGTTTTCATCTGGCAAACTATTAGTGCACAAGAAATTACGTCACAACAAATATACTAATAAATACTAGCAAAATAGTCATCAAAATACATTACTCAATTTCTATGAAGACAAATGTCACATTGATAAATAACAATACAAAACGAGATATAGAAGCGACAAAACTAAGTTACTCATGAGTTTGATGTAATCCTTTCATAATACAAAGATCATCATCAAAAGCAAGTTTGCATTATCACTCATCTTTAATTTCATTTGTAATGTCATCCTCCTCCTCCTCCTCCTCATTATCATCATATTGACATTAAACTTCCTCATCGTCTTCATCTTCAATATCATCTTCATTTTGATTGAAATCACTTTCTTCGAAATCAACCTCGAACCCATTGCCATCTAGCCCATCAACAAGCCCTTCATACTCCCCTACATCATCTTCCAAGTCTACCTCAGATAAAGATAGCGGATTATTATTCACGTCCTTCTAAAATACAATGTCCTCTATAGACGCATCAATGCTTGCTCTTGGCTTGACTTTAAACATAGCCCACCAAGCTTTTTTGTCACTTTTGGTGCTTGGATAAGGTGTCAAATATACTTGTTGAACTTGGCTAACCAACACAAATGGATCATACTTGGGATATTTCTTCGTATGATTGACCTCAACAAGCATATATTGTTCATGAATGTTCACACCATTACCAGAGTCAAACTAAACACATTTAAACAATGTAGTTTTATAAAAACCATTTTCGCCAACATAAGTGACCTCAATGACTTCTTATAGGATGCCTTAGAAGTCCACTTTGTCTACACTTCTAATACACACTCCATATTTCATAGTGGATTTGTTCTTCCCACACATATAATTATGAAAGTTGAAGTTGTTGATGTAATAGTTTTTCCACGTGCACACTTCTTTCTTATAACGCATTGTAAGAGCCCTAATTATGTCATCTGTAATATTGGAGTTCAATACCTATGCATATGAACCATGTGTCATATCACTTGTCTGATATACTCATTAGTTTAAATTATGTTGTAAAATTAGGATAATAACTTACGTAGTACTTTAACCAATTAGCGAATTGGCCCCAAAAGCTTATTCCAAACGTCATGATGGTGAAGACTTGGATGTGATCTCAACATGTCTTGCTCAAAAACCCCATTAAATTGAATGAAAGTTAATATAACTCTAGAATACTTATTATTAGTGATAACTCATAGAAAATACAAATAAAGTTAAGAAAATAATTCATACTGCTCATGTTCTTATGATAATTTATAATTGGTTATGACATATTGATGGGTAAGATTATGACATTGACCATCCAAATATTTAAAGGTTCCCTTAGACGTTGCATATCCAACATTTTTAGAGAAGATATAAGGCAAATGAGGATAACCTTCTTGTCAACGGTAGCCTTACCATTTCGACCTAAATCTCTAACCTTTTTGTTAACATTGCTTCCAAAGTAATGGGCAAGGAAATTCGATATCTCCTCAGCCATATATGCATTGCAAATACTAGCCTCGAGTCGAGCTTTATTACCTACTTTTTTTTTTCCCTAGGTGATGAAGGAACCTATATGACTGTTAACATAATTAACATTAATATATAAATAATGCCAAAAATAATGATATCATTGCATTTGACTCACATTTCAAATGTGTACATCCACATATATTGAACAGGTCCTCCAACTTCAGCTTGATATAGTAAGTGGACTGGAAGGTCTTCTATAACATTGAAAAAAGCAGGTGGAAAATATTTTTCTAATTTACAAAGAATTTTTGGGATATTTTTCTACAAACGAACCATATCATCAACCTGTATTTGCATTGAGCTCAAATCCTTGAAAAACTGGCTAAGCTCAGTAACTGCTATTAATACATTGGTTGGAAGCAACTTCTCTAGTGGCAATCGACAACAATTGCTCCATAAAGATACGATAATCATCGATTTCTTCCTATACAGTTGATTACCCTGCATATTTATGCACGTATATATGCACAACCATTTGGGAATTGCAAGGTTCGTATCCATTCACACAAGGCTTTCGTTTTTCCCTGCTAAGGACAAATGTGGCTATTGGCATTGTCACTCTTTCCCCTCCAACCACCTTGGCAGTTTGTGCATGCAACTTTCTACGCTTGCAATGCTCAGCCACATTGGTCCTTGCGTTGACATTATCTTTTGTTTTACCTTTGACATCCATGATTTTATGGAGTATTTGTTTGCACACATTCTTTTCTATACGCATGACGTCTAAGTTGTGTCAAATCAACAAGTGTTTCCAGTAAGGAAGCTGCCAAAATATGCTCTGTTTGGTCCAATTATGAGAAACTCCATACATACTGCTCTTCCCAGAATGATCAGTAGTTTCGAGCAATTTTGAAAATAGTCCCACAATTGAAATCCATTCAACCTTGGTGAGGTTCTAAATATTCTACCATATTCTAATAAAAAGCACTTTTGTTCTTTCTAAACACATGGTCATGTGGTAAAAATTAATGATGACAATCAAACCATGAATATTTTTTTCCCGTGTTTAAGCGTAAATGACTTCGTTCGCTCCATGCAATATTGACATGCAAATCTACCAATGGTTATCCATCCAAATAGCTTGCTGTAAGCTGGGGAATCACTTATAGTTCAAATAATGAATGCCTTCATTAAAAAGTTTTGTTCCCTTGACACATCGTACATATTCACACCAGTGTCCCACAACTGCTTCCGCTCCTCAATAAGAGGTTGTAGGTAGATGTCAAAATTAACTTTAGGTGCTTTTGGTCCAAGAATAAGTAAACTCAAGAACATGTATAGTTTCTTCATGCACATCCAAGGTGGCAGATTGTATGGGGTAAGAATGACCGGCTAACAAGAGTATGTTTGCCCAAGCTTACCAAATGGGGAAAAATCATCTGTACATAGTCTAAGTGGAACATTACGATGTTCAGCTACAAAAAGTGGAACTGCGGTATCAAAATGTTTCCATGCCTCTCCCTCACATGGATATACAAGAGTGCCACTAGCATGCCGATTTCTTCCATGCCACGCCATTTCCCCAGCCTCATTCTTTGTAGGCATAAAGTCTCTGTAACCTTGGAGTGATAGGGAAATATATAATCCGTTTCTTCGCACTAAGCTTGCCTCCCTAATGTCTTATTATGATATTGCTTTGAATGACACACTTTACATTTATCTAAACATGCATCATCCTTCCAAAACAGGATACACCCTTTAGAGCATATATCTATTATTAGATGTGACATTTTCAAACCACCAAGTACCTTTTTGGTAGCATAAAAGGTTTCTATCATCTTGTTGTCATCAAGACAAATGTGCTTAATTAATGAGGCAAAACCATCAATTGCTCGATTTGGGATGTTATATTCACATTTCAAATTTGTTAGCCTTGCAGCCACTAATAAAATAGATGATTAGCAACCATCATACAATGGCATCTCAGCTACTTTTATCATGTCAAAGAAGGCCTTCACTTCGGGATTTAAATCTTCTTTGACATTACTTGACCCCTCTTTGCCCCAACTTGAAGACATAAGATTGAATGCATCCATAATTATATCCCTCGTAGGGTCATCTTTAATTCTGTTTGCACCAGACATCTCGTTTTCAACTCTTGACTCAACATTAAGTTCACCATGATGATTCCATTGATAATGACCAGGGCAAAATCCATTCTTTATATCCTCATCGAAATAAGGTGCATTCCAACACTTATCGCGAGGACATTTTAGCTTTCCATTTTTCTTGAAGTGCTCATCCTCACTTGCAAACTTAATGAATTCATCTACTTTGTCTACAAACTCCTCACTAAGATAATTATCATCAAGCCTTGTATACATTCAATCTTAGTTAGAACCCATTACTGCATATTGAAAACAATAATGATTTACTAAGAATTACATATTTTTTGTATGTAGTCACTATAGATCCTGTACCTTCTTCACCATTATGTATCATTTTCTAAAGGTAATTAGTCACTATACATGTATTTTAGGCAGAACATATTCCAAGTGAGGTAAAGATACAATTCAATAACTAAATACTAATAAAATATCAAAGTTATATCACATGCAAGCATGCTATGAAATGGTATGATCTAATCTCCTTCTACAAATGTTAGTTCGTAGACATATTCAAGATTCCTATGATATTTAATTTTTTAGGCTAAATCATTGTATATTTAGGGAAAAATTTTGGCAACATTTCCCCATAGTTCTCTAAGCATGAATTTTGAATATGAGGCATATGAATGATTATCAACTTCAAAACCACACCCAAAGAACATTAAGAAAATGTTGACAAATATTTTCTCTAAATAACCACTAGTTTTGTAGCCAAACAATCAAATATCATAGGTTCTCAAACTGTCCAACTTGGTTTCAACAGTTCACACGTATCATAACTTCCCGTCAACAATTTATGTATAGATATCCCTTGTAGCATCTTCCGATCAACTTCCTTATATAAAGATGATACATGTAATATCATAAACTAAATTGTTACAATGAGATCTTTACGTATGAATTCTTGAACAGGTATTCTAAGTCTAATGAAAGAACTTTTTGTAGAGGAACAACATCCTATATAAATAATTCATGCATATGATTCACACACGCACAAATAAAAGCAAACAATCATAATCGCTATACCAAGATAACATTGCAAAGATAACAGTATCACTATCTCAATTCATTGCATTTGACCCTGATTTCTTCATCAAAACCATGAGATTGGGAACATTGATTAGGATTACCCATCTCAAATGTCTTATCTCCCTTGGATAACATACGACAATGTCAACAGTTCTTATAACATTCCAGTACTATTTACAAACTATTAGAAAGTCAACAAACAAAACCAAAGGAGGCTTGAAGTGGATTCCCTAACTAAATAAATGCAGTCAGCTTAACCTTCAAATTCTTATTCTAATGTTAGGATGAATAAGGCCCAAACACCAGCCAAAAAAAGGAATATAGGGAAAAATTGTTTTCAAAGTCATCAAAGAGAAACATGGAAGAATGAACATGAAATTTATAGCCAAGAGAATTTCTGATAATTTGCTCACTCGAATTTCATACGGCCAAAAAAGGGAGATAGAAAGTGGCTGAGATACCTATAGAGCGTCTTAGATTTCTGTGCCTACCGAACAAATAGTAGTCTGAACTCACCAAATTAGCTTCAACTCAAGCCCCAGCAATCATTCATGTTAGTCAGCGATGCTAGATGGGCGAGAAAGAACAGATAAGAAACCATAAGAATTGTGAAAAGAAACAAGATCTATAGACTAGACTCTTTCCAAAATAGCTTAGTTTGCTAATCTTTACACGCTTAACTGCAGTCATAAAGACAAAATAAGTTAAAAAATATCTAATTGAAATTTATTCTTTATCTTAGAATGATTCTCTTAATATCTAATTGATTTTTCTCCAAAAAAATCAATATATTTTTTCTAACGATAATTCTTAGCTCTCGCTTAATTCGATTGGCTGATCTAAGTCAAATGCAAATAAGTAAGGCAAAAGTAGATCATGAAATGAACCTTGTTCCTTATTTGTAAAAAAATAAATATAATTTGCACATATAAATGTCCCTACCCAGGATGAAGAATTTCCCTCTTACAAGAACAAAAAGCAGCTAAGTTGAACCAAACATTGACCTTGCATTTCATCTCAACTGGCAATGTCATATATGCCATCTCCATCATAGACATGGATGTTTGACGATACACCTTAGACCAAAAAGGAACACGGTCTACAACAACCAAATTCAACACCTAGACTAATATCAAAAACTGACAGTCCAACATGAATTTGACCAAATCTAAGTAACATGACCATCATTGTATGGACATCACTTACAATCCCAATAAGTGGATTGACATAGAATTAAAGGAACAATTTTTGGAGCCATTTGTCGTAGACATACTGGTGAAAGAAGTCATGCACTTGATTAGCAACATACAATTGAACAAAAAAATTATGATTATAATCATAAATACAAAGCTAATCATGGTTCCCTGATCTATGACAGTCTTATTGATCCATCCCTCCAACATTTAACCTTATAAGCCACTTAGGTAATAGCATTAGAATAGCTCCAGACCTGTAGCATAAAGGGCAGGGTAGTTCGAATTTCGCAGCCCACAAACAGTAATTAATAGGGCGTCCCTGACTGCTAAATTGAGCAATAACAGAGAACCCAGAAACGTTCATGAAGGAGACAATCCCAACTTCATTAGAATCCATTAAAAACCCAAAAAAATCAAATCATCAGTACATAACCAACTTCTAAATTGAACTAATTTCATCAAATTTGAAGCCTAAAATCACAACCCTTACTCAATAAAATGAACAAAACTAAAACTGATTCCACTAATTTTTTGGCTGACAGGTGTAGATTGAGAATGAAAAAGCAGAACAATTTCAAATGAAATAGAACCCTAACAAATCTAAAACGAAACTTGAAATTAAACCCTCAAAATCTAACCCTAATTTGCGAAACTCGAATTAAAACAACCAAAAACCCTAATTAAAACTTGAAAAACTTAAACTAAACCTAATTACCTAGCTGGCCGCTACTGTGTTGATTTATATTCGCCCTCGTCCATTCTCGACTATTCGATTAATGACAGCTATGGACGGTGGAGATGATTGATGTGTTGGCACTGGAGATGGTGGGTGAACAATGGTGGATGAGATGGTGCTAGTTGACAACGAGATTGAGAGAAAGAGATGAGTTCGAGAGAGAGAGGGGGGAGAGAGAGGATGAAGATGGTGAAGACATTGAACAGCAATGAAGAAAGGGGAGGGGGTGTCGGGTCTTGGGGTTCTTTGGTGAACTGAGAGGCGAGCGAGAAGGAAAAATGGACAAAAATTCTAAGGTACATACCCATGTACCTAGCTATGTATATACCTATATAAAAAGGTGTGTACTTATATGTGCATGATCGGGCTAGGTTTTGCTTTATTTTAATTTTATTTTTTTCTCATTTTCTTGCTTTTTCGACCAGGGTAGGAAATGGGCTAAAGTTGATGACCCAACCTCTTCATTTTTCACCAAATTTCTTCATTTTTTAATTTTTAATCACATACAAAAATCAAATAAAATCAAATAAAAATCTGAATTATTCTAAGGATAAATCAGGTATAAAGGTATTGTAAAAATATCGTATTTTTGGTGCAAACAAATACCCTTACACTAAGATTTTGCTCGTCCTCGAGTACAACAACTAAACTACCTAAAAAGAAATGAAAAACAAGAAAAAGAAAATCTTAACTCACTTTCGTAGGAATCACGATTGCATTTGGCATATGTAACAAGTCTTTTAAGCCCCTTAGTTTCCCAAGTGGACAACTGAGGTATCGTGAGGGTTTTTAAATGAAATACCCACAAAAACTTTTCAGAAACAAAGGAATTTTTTTTTTTGGCTTTTCAAAACATAAACATAAATACAAGTAATGGGGAAATTATGTACACGATTCAGGCAATTGCATCACTCTAGCAACCAAGTCACAAAAGCATATACAAATAGAACGAGCAATCAAGAGATAACTAAGTCATAAGAAGCATCTAACTCTCATTTTTCACCCCACACACAATATGCAATGATATGTATACCTTGGTGCATGTACAAATGTGCATCAACTCTTATAAATCAAGTTGCTAACATTGACATGGTCCCTATTTTCATGCCTAGTTACCTTATTTGCTCCATTTTTTCTTTTTTCCCTTTTTTTTCAACAATGATAATGTACAACCCCAAAACCCGCTTGACTTACAACAATTCGAGCCTTTCCTAAAAAGGGGCTTTATTAGATTGTGCAAATCACTTATTTCATTATCCAAACAGATGCATAATCAAATAAAATAGCACATATTCAAGCCAATTAAAGACATGAAATAAAGATAGTGGCTATGAACATTGGTGCCGGGGTTTCTTTATTCACTTTTTTTTGTTTTTTCCCCTTTTTTTTCCCCAATTTTCAAGAGCTCAAAAAGCAATTTCGACAAACAAAGAGTTCGCATGCTAACCTAACAACAAGACCTTGAGAATTGACGATAAAGTGAGCAAGGTAGGCGCAAATCATACATATGAGATGGGGTTATTATGAAAAATCGGTGCTATATCCTCAACTAGACATCTCATCATGGAAACTCTATTTACATATGACTCAATAACTTAGCACATGGAGTCAAGATCACCTAAGAAAGCACACAAAACCCCAAAAGAAAAAGAAAAAGTTTTTAAAATTTTTTTCAAAATTTTCAAAAAATATGTACAAATGCGCACCTTAGCCCCACACTAAAACTCCACAATGTGCTCATTGTAGGAATTAAGGTGCTGTAGCAAGGAAAGAAATGAACAAGAGAAGAAAAGACAAGATATCTACGAAAAGAGGGAAAAAGACTACCTTGAGATGGCATAAACATGAGGAAGAGGAGAAGAAAGAAGAAAATATTGACAATGCAAACATGACATGATATATATACAATACGAATGCATGGGTTTTATTCTCGAAAAAAAGAAGAAAAAAATTTAAAAAATAGAAAAAATGGCTCCTAAGCGCCCATTATACTGGAGTCAAATCCACCACACATGAATGACATGAATCACAATATTCACCCAATATATCAATCACATGGCCAACACAACCAAAGTGCACCTCAAACAGCCATCAATCCACAATACACCACAATCACAGGGGACGGGGAAAATGAAAGAATCAATATGCAACCACTTAGAAAAATTGAGATGCCCCCTAATCCAAACAACACTATGTAACGACCCCTCAAAATGCAAGAAACAATAAAGAGTGAGGGAGGGGTGGGTGATACAACTCAAAGTCACTGGGCCTCATAGGCTCAGGTAGCAGCTAAAAGTGTGGAGGAAACGGTGTAAATGTCGATAAACTACTGTGATCGCCCGGGAAAGGGTAGAAGTGTTGCTCCAATAAGTGGCTGGCCTTGGACTGCTGCCAGATGAGCTCAT
This sequence comes from Carnegiea gigantea, assembly GCA_029747015.1. Taxonomy (NCBI): domain Eukaryota; kingdom Viridiplantae; phylum Streptophyta; class Magnoliopsida; order Caryophyllales; family Cactaceae; genus Carnegiea; species Carnegiea gigantea. The sequence goes on along the minus strand of JAKOGI010000088.1, from coordinate 1,279,605 downwards.
TCATCTGCCTCCTCTCCTCGTACTCCCGGCCTTCTCTCATAGCCCATTCCTCCTCACGCTGAATCCATCTCATCTCCCTCTCTTCTTGTCGCTCCACATATGCCCTAAAATAAGTTACTCCCATATCAATGGACTCCATATGCTCGGACATTCAATGAATGTTGTGACACATCTCGGTGTACCTGTCTCGAAGTCCGTTGGACTCCATTTGATGGTTAGCAAAAGACTGGAGGAAGCTCACATCAAATGGCATCTTGGGTGTGGAGGAGGAGCCCTCCAACACAAAGTATGGGTGTTGTGTTTGTGGTGGTGGTTGAGGTGTTTGGTCATGCTCACTTTGGGGGTCCCCATGTTGTTAGGCCTCTTGCCCTTCTTCTTCACCCTCCTAATCACCATCCTTATGCCCCTCTTGTTTGACCACTTCTTTCACTATCACTTGATTATAATTCCAGTTTAGCTTGTTTAAAATGGTGATGAGGGCTATTTCTGGAAAGGTGAAAAGGATTTGTTTGTGGTGAGGATACTTCTTAATGCCACCCTTTGTGTCAATAATAGTCATATGGGCTAGGGTAACTATATCCAAACTCCCACCCAAAAAATGAGACTCGAGGCTACTCCAAACTTCCCCCCATGTCCCAAAGCTTGGGTTATCGCGGTGATTGTACCCCCCACACCAATATTATTTTCATAGGTAGTCTTAGCTACCTCCACTAGGAGGCCAATGATAAATGCTCCAGTGTCGGCATGGGTCCTAGTTAAGGCACACCAAATTAAAAATAACTCTGCTTTCCGACAAACATTCTGGCTATCGCTTCTCCTAAAAATAATGTTAGCCATCAAATGCTGCAACTAATGGATGTTCACATTACAAATATCCATGGGCTTAGCCTGCCTAGGGTCGTACACACAGGGCTGCCCAAACCTGTCTGTATAAGATTTTTGTTTTGAGCAGCTGATGCGCAACTAGATAGGATCGGGGTGCCACCAGCTTGACACATCTCGAAAAGAGTACGAATGCACTGGTAGGTTAAGCAAGTTATTAAATTCTCTCAGACTCAACATATGGTCCGAATTGAACATAGAAAGGTACTAAGCACCTCTTAAGCTCTATACGAACTAGCCCAATCCACATTCAATATCAACAACTAGCCAGTCCTAGGCCACAAGTTCATCTTTACATATTCCAACCAACCCAAGTTTGTCAATAATGTCACAACATCATCCAACATCCCCAATTGCCTCAAAGATTCTATATGCCAAAACTTTTGTTCACTTGTCTTTCTAGTACTAAGAATTTCATACTTGGTTCATTGTTCATCATTCACAAAAGTTAATCCTCTAGTACTAGTAGACAACATTAATGGGTAAGCATCTTTCGTACCTTTTGTGCATGAGGGAGCTTGGGATGTGGATGCTTTGGATGACTTCTTGGGTCGGGAGGATCCCTTGGATGATTCACCCACTCTTTTCTTACCCATTTTGCCAATAAAGTGAATATTCAAGCCTTCAAAGTGGAGGAAAAATGCAAGCTTTCTTTTTGTACCATCTTCAACCTCAACAATGGAGGTTAGAGTTTTAGAGAGAGCAAGTTAGTGGTTGGGGATGAAAAGAGGTGAAATTGAGAGAATTTGTGGTAGAAATAGGGAGATTGAAGTTAGAAGTGGTGAATTTGGTGAAAACTTTGAAGAATTTGGGTGAGATTTGAGTGGATAACGAGAGGGAGAGTGAAGGTAGAGAGAGAGTGCCAAGGTAGAGAGAGAAAATCGTAGAAAAATTGATGAAGAAATGAGGAAGAAGAAGGGAGACCGGTGGTTTAGTGAACTTTTGGGGTGGCACAGTCATGCCCCTCGGCACGGGCACCCATGCCAATTCTCTGGAACCCCCTTCTTTTGACTAGATATGGTATGTTCATGCCCTTTGGCATGGGGGGCACAGTGCCAAATCTCTGCCCCCCCCTTTTTTCACTCTATTTGTTTTCAAGACTTCCTCTCTTTTTTTCCCTAAATTTTATCTCTTTTTTTCCTTCCTCTCCCTTGAACCTCTCTTTCTCTTTTTTCCCTCTCACTCATTTTATTCCTTTCTCTACTTTTTTCATCATTTTTTTTTTCAAATTTTTAAACCTTGTTTTTTCACACTTTTTCTTGATTTTTCACTCTTTTTTGTGTCTTTTTTTCCCTCACACCTATGTACATTATGCATATTTGTACAAAGACTTCCCACATGACTACCCAGAGGGAGCATGTTTGGGAAAAAAGATGCACTCCACATCCTCTTCACTCGGTATCTCTAACACGGGCTTCAACCTATGCCCATTCACCTTAAAAACTTGGTCCTTCGTGGGGTCCCTAATTTCGATCGCCCCATAGGAAATCACGCTAACCACAACATAAGGACCAACCCACCTAGACCGTAACTTCTTCGGAAATAAGTAAAGGCAGGAATCATACAATATCACTTCTTGGCTTGAAGAAAATTGTTTCCTATTAGTGAGCTTATCGTGGAAGAATTTTTCGAGCTTTTTGCTCAAGCGACTGTTGTCATATGCTTCCCACCTAATCTCTTCCAATTCATTTAAGCTAAGCTTTCACTCCTCACCGGCGACTGTCAAGTCAAAATTTAGGGTCCGAATTGCCCACCAAGCCCGATGTTCGAGCTAAATAGGGATGTGACATGGATGCCCAAAGACCACCCTATAGCGCAACATGCCCAAGGGGGTCTTGAAAGCCGTCCGGTAAGCCCAAAGTGCATCAATTAACTTATCTGCCCAGTCCTTCCTATTCCTATTCATGGTCTTTTCAAGAATTTGCTTGACTTGCCTATTCAAAACCTCTACTTGACCATTAACTTGTGGGTGGTATGGGGTTGCCATGCAATGGAGGATTGAGTACCTCTTAAAGAGTGCATGAAGGGACCTATTGTCAAAATGAGTCCCTTGATCACTAATAATGGCCCTAGGCATCCCATATAAAGTAAAAAGGTTCTCTCACAAAAACCTCCCCACCACCTTCAACTCATTCATCCTTGTGGGAATGGCCTCTACCCATTTTGACACATAATCCACGCAGACGGGAATGTACTCATTCCCAAATGAATTCTGGGGTGCATGGCATCATGTCTTTCCTACCTATCTTGCCCATTTGTTGATAACGCAACCATCATTTATAGTATTCATGGGCATCTCTCAATAGGGTTGGTCAATAGAATCCGCTTTGAAGAGCCTTCGTAGCGGTCTTTTTCTTGTTAAAGTGTCCTCCACAATATTGATCATGGCAAAAAGAAATGACACTCTGAAAATGCTCATTAGGGACACATCTTCTAAGGATTTGGTCCGAAAAATATTTGAACAAATAAGGGTCATGCCATATGAAAAATCGAACCGTGAATAGAAAACGATCCTTATCGTTCTTGTTCCTCCCCTTAGGCATTTCCCCAATCACTAGATAGTTCACTATGCTAGCAAATCATGACTCCTCTTGAACCCTAAACAATTGTCGTTAGGAAAACAATGAAAAATGGGGTGTTCATTTACATCATGTACCACTAGCCTGGATAGGTCATCGGCTGCTTGGGTTCTCGGAACCCTTCTTATCTTTGATCTCACAATCAAATCCCTATAAAAGTATAATCCACCCAATTAGCCTAGGCTTTGCATCCTTATTTTCCATGAGATGTTTTAAGGCGACATAGTCAGTCAAAACAACCACATGACATCCTATGAGATAAGGTTTAAACTTTTCAAAATCCAAAGACTACAACCAAGAGCTCTTTTTCAGTTACGGTGTAATTTACTTGAATCTCATCCAAAGAATGACTCACATAGTAAATTACATGGTGCTTCTTATCGATTCTTTGTTCTAAAACTACCCTAACCACATAATTTGATGCATCACTTATGAGTTCAGAAGATTCTCACCGGACGGAGGATGTAGTATAGGTGCAGTAATGAGTGCCTCCTTAGCTTCATAAATGCCACTTCACACTTCTTAGAGAAGTGGAAGGGTCTCTCCTTAGCTAGAAGGAAAGATAAGGGCTCAGCAATCTTGCTAAAATCCTTGATGAATCACCGGTAAAAATCGACATGCCCAAGAAAGGACCATACATCTTTTACACAAGTAGGGAGGGGGAGGTTTGCAATCAAATCCACTTTCGTCTTGTTGACCTCTATACCCTCACTAGAGATAATATGGTCTAAGACAATCCCCTTCTTGGCCATGAAATGACATTTTTCCTAACTAAGGGTCAAGCTTTTGTCCCGACGCCTTCTCAACACTTTTCCCAAGTTGGCTAAGTAATCCTCAAAAGATTCTCTGTACATGGAGAAGTCAACCATAGAAATCTCAAGACATTGCTCAACTAAATTGGGAAAGATCGAGATCATACATCTTTGGAACGTGGTCAGGACATTGTAAAGACCAAAAGACATCTTCCTAAAGGCGTACGTGCTGAAAGGGCAAGTAAATATGGTCTTTTCGTGGTCTTCGAGGCAATAGGAATTTGGGTATAGCTAGAATATCCGTTAAGGAAACAATAGAAGGCCTGTCCGGCTAACCTCTCTAACACTTGGTCCAAGAAGGGCAAAGGAAAATGATCCTTCCTAGTGGTAGAGTTCAACTTTTGATAATCAATGTATACCCTCCACCTGGATTGGATTCTTGTAGGAATAAGCTCACCCTTGTTGTTCTTGCCCACGGTTATTCCGACCTTTTTCGGAATGACTTAGACGGGGCTCACCCACTCACAATCGAGATGGGGTAAATAACACCACTTAAGGGTTTCCTTCGTTACCACTTCTTGGAGGTGGGGTTCAATCTTCTTTGTCAGCCTCGATAAGGTTTCGCATTGTCGTCAAGGTGTATGCGGTGTTGTACTATAGTAGGACTAATGCTATGAATGTCTCCTAAAGTCCATCCTAATGCTTCTTTGTTTTCCCTTAACAAGTCCAGGACTTGACTCTTTTGGTCCAAATTCAAATCATTAGCAAGTATCACAGGAAAAGTTTCATTGGGGCTCAAGAATGCATATTCAAGCGTGTTGAGAAGGGTTTTTAAGTCAAGAGAGGACAATGACGGCACACTAGGAGGTGCCTCATGAGATGAAGGGGAGATAGAAGAGAGGGATGTAAGGATGGATGCATGTAATGAGTCGTCACATTGATCCTCAAATGCAAATGCATCATATTCGGGTTCATACTCCATGCAAAATGACTCAAACACACACAACATTAACTCTTCTTCACAATCAACCCCGACTTCCCCCAAATGCGAGGTTACTTACCCAACTATGGGTTTAGTGATCAATATCATCAAAACCCATTGGTTCCTTTTGTACATTGAACACATTCAATTCCACGGCCATATTTCCAAATGTTAATTTTAATTTCCCATCCCTATAATTAATAACAGCATTTGAGGTAGTGAGGAATGGTCGATCAAGGATGACCGGTATTTCATTTTTATTACACAACACACCCTTGGTATCTAGGACTATAAAATCCACTGAAAATATGAATTCCCCTACTTTGATTAATACATCCTAAACCATCCCTCTAAGAAGCCTAGTGGAATGGTCGGCCAACTAAAGGACCATTTTTGTAGGCTTAAGCTCTGCTAAACCTAACCGCTCATATACCATGAAGGGTAAGAAGTTCACACTAGCACCTAAGTCAAGAAGGGCCAGGTGAATGTTGTGATGACCAATAACAATTGAGATTGAGGGGCATCCTGAGTCCTTACATTTAATCGGCACTTGATTTGAAATGATGGAGCTCACATTAGAGGTCAAAAATGCATGCTTGGGAACATTAGTGGCTCTCTAAGTGTTGCACAAATCTTTAAGAAAGCGAGCATAGGGGGCATTTGTTGTATCTCATTAAGCAAGGGGAGGTTGATCTTGACTTGGGAGAAAGTCTCCCTAATCTTGTCAACATCAAATTATACCTTTTGCCCTTTCAACCGATTAGGGAAAAGAGGTGGAGGTCTAGCAACACCAGAAGAGGTATTAGGAGATTCCCCAGGAGAGGTAGAATCATAAATTGACTCACTTTCCTTAGGTTCATCCATATCCTTAGATAGGATTGAGATCATTGGGGAATGACACACATCATCACCTTGAGGGGAAGGGAGAGAAGATGACGGGGATGGGGATTCATTCACATCTTGCTTAGCCATATGGGTGTCAACTTTCTTACCTAACCGTACAGAGATTACGACATTCACTTTTTGAACATCATAGGGGTCAAACGAAGAGGAAGAGCTTCCTCTTGCGTTGACCTTGGGTTGACTAGGAAAAGCCCCTTTATCCTTATTAGACATTGCTAATTAAGTAGATGATTCACTCAGTGTCTTCATCATCTTCTCATTTGACTCTTTAAGTTCTCTAATCATCCTCTCTATGTCATTGACTTTCTTTTTCACTTTATCCAATTTATTATACCTAAGAGGGGGTTATGATTGAGCCATATGTGGTTGAGGAAGAGGAGGGCCCCTAGGAGCATTGTATACCCCTTGGAAGGTCGGCTTTTGATAGGCCAAAGATGATGAGTTCTCTTGAAGACTCCTACCTTGATTAGAGGGCAAGTCCATGAAAAATTGGGGTGCTTAGCCCACCTCGGATTGTAAGTAGAGAGTAAGGATCAAATTTTGGCCTTTGGAAGGCTGCATTCACATGACCTTGCTCTTGGCTAGTAGCCAACTATTGAGCAAACAAGGGACATGCACTTAGGGAATAATCTTGGATTGACCTTAAGAGCATGAAACCATTTGGAGAGGGGGATAGTTACTTGTTGTTTGGGACAACATAAGACTCTTTACCATGTTTTCTAAAGAAGCAAATCTAGTATCAATGTATGTAGTACTCACACCACATGCCATCCTCCCCTTTGGCTATTAATCCTAGCCCTTAGACCTTCATCACTAGTAGTTTCCCATTGTAAGGTCATTTTAGCCAATTCCTCTAGGAAATCCCAAGCTTCGGTCTCGCTTTTATTCAAAAACCCTCCTTGACACTTAGACTCCCCCATGGTTCTAGTGGCTTGGTTAAGACCCTCATAAATAATTTGGTACAAATGAAACCTTTCTAAACCATGGCGTGGACACTGAGCAAGCAATGCTTAGACCATTTAAAATACTTCCAAAAGGACTCCTTCTCAAGTTAGACAAAGTGGTTAATCTCATTTCATAGTTTCACCATTTTACCATTTGGGAAATGTTTCTCAAGAACACCCTCACAAACCCATCCCATGAGGAGATTGAGTTTACTAGGAGACTATGCATCCATTTCTTTGCCGAATCTTTTAAGACGAAAGGAATGAAGCGTAACCTAACAATGTCCTATGGCACATCAGGGAATTGCATCATTGAACATACTTCCTCAAATTCGCTTAGGAATAGGTAAGCATCACCATCCCCGCTAAATTTGGGAAGCATGGTTGTGTATTGAGGACTGAAGGAGAATTGACCATCCCCACCGAGTTGTGGAATTTGAAAGCAAGAGGGATTAGTTGATCTCGGTTGGTAGAAGATTTGATTAAAGCTCTTTGGAGCCGGAGGAAGAGGTTGGGGAGGCCCGTGGGCTTATTCCTCTGCCATCTCTTTTGGATTAAGTGCTATGGTCAGGATTGCACAAGTATGGGGAGGTCATTCAACATGAATCAGTCTCCCATAACTAGGCGATCTAGTCCAAGCACTCATGCATTCTCTTTTTTTTTTTATGGTTTTTCTTTTTTTCAATTTTTTTGGTTTTTTTGGGTCAAAATACACAATCAAAAACTGTGTACAACACTAAATCTAAATCAAAAGCAAATCAAACCCATCATCCCTAGCAACGGCGCCATTTCGTTGATAGAAGTTTTCGATGATGAGCACGAGGTTTTGTTGTTCACTGGGATGAAGGCTAATTTACAGTTGATTTAGCTATATGAGTGATCTCAATTTTTAATTCTGTTAAATGAACTTAGCTTGTGAATCTAATAACTATAAAAAAATGATTTCCCAAAGCAATTTAACACTAATCCTACTCTAACTAATGATGCCTAAGACCTAAGAAACACATAGCACACGTAAGAAATGAGGGGCCAGGCACGACATGGCCCATCAACACATCCAAATTTCATCTCAAAGGTCAGCGCAAGAACATTCAACTTCAAAGCTAAACTATACTAATCATAGCAAATGCAATGAAAAGATGAGAGTGAAGTTACCAAACGTTATCAAGCGTTTCTGACCAAAAGTAGGCGATATCGTCTTCTTCGATGCCTTGATTGAGCTCAATACCCATCATATCTCAAGTTGCTCTACCTCAACTATCCTAATAGTTGAAATGGAAGAAAGAAGAAAAGGGGAAAATTACTAGAGAGATGTTGAGTTTTGAGGGATGGATTAGACTTCTAATCCATTGAGAACTAAACCCCTCTACCTCAACTATCCTAACAGTTGAAATGGAAGAAGAAGAAAAGGGGAAAATTACTAGAGAGATGTTGAGTTTTGAGGGATGGATTAGACTTCCAATCCATTGAGAACTAAACCCCATCCTCCCACAACTGTCAAGCATCAAACCCATGTTTGGGGGGAATTTGTGATGGTCAAAAATTGAGTCTGTACACAAATTTAAGAGAGAGAGAGAGAGAGAGTTAGATTAAGCTTTCATGGAGAGAGAAAACAAGAAGTCTACCATTAAATCCACCTAAAGCTTAAACTTTTGATTTGCATTAATGGAGGAGAGAGAGTAGATTTTAACCATAGCTAATACTACAGAGAAAGTTGCTAAAAAAACGAAGAATGTCCTAAAAATTCCAAAGTCTCCTTTTTACTCTTGCATCATTATCTTAATTAAACGAAAACGGAATTACAGAGTTTGGCACGGTGGTGCTCCTTTACACAGGGCACCCATACCGAATCTCTATCTCCAATATTATCCATTTTAGCTCTGGCATGCCCCCATGGATTTGGCATGCCCTTGGACTTCATCCTCTTTTTGGGTTGGGTTGGCCTCCATTTGGATCTTTCTCTCATTTTACCCTACAAAATAGAAACTTTGATGAATTAACTAGTTCTAAAGGTTATTTAGAACCAAAAATCTAACAATGAGTGCTAAAAATTTGTCCGATAGAGAACCGAACAAGCTGTCATGGCTTGAGCAGTTTCTTATGAATCTCCGCAATATGCATAGTGAGCCCAGTAGTTGCAGCTTATTTAATATTCTCAAAAGCTTTGTACTCATGAGGCGTGACATTCATAATGAAGAGAAATGTAGCCAAAATGAAAATGGAAGAAGAAAATGAAAGAATCTCAATGGAAAAGTGAGAGAAGAATTAAATTCAAAGTTATAGGCAGGTTAAATATCAAAATCTATAATGAATATCAAGAATCAACTTGCCATTCCTAAAGAAAAAATACGGAAATTAGAAAGATAGCACATGGATTTGACGATATGATTATCTGTGATAATTATAGAAAATCGAATGGAATCCAAAGTTGGAATATGTAGCACACCAATAGGAAGAAATCACGATCAATTCAACCCCCAAATTGAAAGGCGCACAAAGTTTTATGTTATGCTCCAGCTCATGTTAGACAACCAATAGCTTAAAATTATGCATGAGATTACACCCTAAACAGCATTTTGATGTGTAGTTAGAGAATGAAGAATGCGAGTGCTTTTCAGCAAACCATTAATCAGGTGAGGCCAATTAGCATATGCCTATACAAAATTCCATACCTCCTGTCAGAGGTTAGGGGGGTGAGAGCGAGGGGCAATCAAAGTACATGGTTATTGATCTGTATAAGTAGATGCAATTGCTGCAATCACCAAGTATACATCATTCTGGGGCAATGACAATCGTGAGGAAATAAACAGCCTAAGCCTCGCATAAATAGTCTAAGAGGTTATTTCCTAAAGATATCTTGCCGGGTTCAACAAAAATGAAAAAAGGTATCCTTCACCCTTAATAGAGGGCATAGGACATGTGCTGTCACCTATCAAAAACTTCACTGTAATTTATGCTCTGACTTATAAAGAGTATAAACCACTGGGGACCAGAACTTAACATTGAGCAATGAATCAAGGTTATTTTCATAACTTGGGCAATCATCACCAATTCTTTTGACACAAGTTATTCGTAAAATTAGAGAAAACTGAGAATATGAAGATCAACTAAATTCTTTTGAAACAATCAGAATCCAGAATACTCAGACACATCAATTTTACAAATAAAAAAAATTGATCAAATATGAGGAAAAAAACCCAACTAGGATGTTAAATAAGAAGTACAATTACCTCAAATTTAATCTCTTTGCTCGTATTTAAGCATAAAAAATCTTTAACACTGAAAATCCATGAAATGCCAACTAAAATTACACCTGTGATTATTTAGGGAACCCTAATTAGGGTTTCCACCATATCAGTTAAGCAACCCATGAAAAACAAACTCTAATCACTCAAATTTCAGAGAAGGAAAACGGAAAGAGAAAGCTCAGAACCTGCAAATGAACTAATCAAATTTCGACCCCTCTATCATTGTTCACAATGGTCGCCAAGTCCTTAAACAATCAGAGTATGGAGCAGATGTGAGTAAGAATGGAAAGGGAGATTTTCACTTGAGAGCAACTAAGATTTGATGGGCATATAGAGTGGTTAAAAATTAGGGTTCCATGGGAATATAAGAATGGAGAGCTAGAGGGAGAGATTTTAGCGGGGGAGGGAGTGGATGGAGGGAGTGGATGGAGGGTTTCATTTTGATTATTTAAAATTTTAATTTTCAAGAAGAAACCACATTTAGAAACTAGCAGAGACTTGGTACCAATTTCAAAACCAAATAACTATTGGGTTTCAAATATTGAAACTGAACCAATTCTTCAGTTTCAAATTGGAAACTGAGTTGTATTTTGGTATCAAAAGCAGAAAACTGAACTAGTCTGTTTCTAAAGTTGATTTCTAAATGCATATTCTGATTCCCCAATTTAGATGGCTTTTGAAATCGGTTTCTATAGGCGCCTTCTTTTGTAATTACGAATGGGAGTAGTATTCGAATCTAAAAAACTTGATCAAAATTTGCCCTATTTAGCACCTGAATGGGTGACAAGAATGGGTATGAAGTGGGTATGGGTATAGGTATTGCATTCGAAAATGAGGATCGGTATCGGCATGAATTCTTAAAATAAATACCTGATTGTGTACCCAATTTGCTAATAAAAGGAGACCAAAATATGGTAAAACCTAAAAATAAATATAGACATGAAACTTTAATTATATAGTCAATTTTAACTTCCTTAAGTTTTTTCGAACATGAATTTTAGTAGCGTCGCTTGAAGTTGCTAGCCAAATATGGCATGCATGCAAATATGGGTTGAATATGGGTGACACTTTGCATACATCTAAAACGTGATGAGTGCATGTATGGGCATGGGTATGATTTTTGAAAAATGGTTATGGTCGCGGATATGATTCAACCCGCCCTGAACCTGCCCTGTGGCCATCCCTATTTGTAATGCTAAATGCAATCATTTACAATGTATGCACATCCACATACTCGAGAAACCATTAGGAACCATCAATTTCAATGAATTTTCCTATGGTTAAACAAAGCATTGTCCTCAATGCAAGTATACATAAACAAGTAAGGATGGCAGAAAAGCACGAAGAACTAGAAATGAGTAGGGAGAAGGAGGCTGAGGTCAGTCTTGGGAGATATGTCAATCTCACCAAGTCTCTAAACAAGCCCTAAAGTCCTAAAAGTATTAGTTCTAGGAGGTAATCATCTAACGAAGATCATCATGCCACTCTTAAACAAAGTCGTAGCGGGCATCATTCTTATACTGAAGATAAGTTCACAGAGATGCTAGCTCCTCCTAAATGGATCAAAGGGTAGCGTGGATTGTATCAAGCTCATGGGACAAGGTTGAATGGGAGGAGCTAGAAGCTCCATGGTGAGTAGGTGGGGGAGATGGTGGTGCTAGGAGAACTACCTCTTCATCAATGGGTAACCATGAGAGATTAGCCCAATTAGGAGAATGGTCCAATTAACATTGTGAGGTGGCAAAAGCCGATTCCCATGGTATATCCAACACAATTGATCGGCACAAAACTTCATCTGTTAAAAACCAACCATTTTTAGCCTCTCAGACTATGGAACTCTATCATTTAGACCAGGTTCAACTCCAACTAACCTAGCAATGAGGGTGATGATGCCCCTAGTCACTATCATTCCTACAGTACTAGTGGTTATACTATACAACTGGGTGGCCAAGAAAGACCCTGGGTTAATATGGGCACCATTTAGCATGCTTAAAAGAAGTACAATTCAGACAGGCATGGTTCATTCAGAATATCCTTCCTAGCAAAGATGCCATGAGCTGACAACCTTTGGGCCATATGACAAGCGAAATCCAAGCTAGGTGGAAAACCAAATGTGTTATTGGTGATACTCAAATTGAGTTCATAAAATCCCTTATTCAAGCAGAAGAAGGTATATCATTCTTGAAAATGTGGAGCACTAATGACCTCTATATGCAATGTATTTAGGAGCTCAAGGGCGAGAACTCTATAAGTATGGTCCCAGGACTTAAGAAAGTGATTTATATCACCCCGAGCAGACAACCAATAAATACCATCCATCGAACCCAAACTTGTCAACAAATCCTCATCAAAATACCAAGTAGCTACAACAAGTTTACTACTAAAAGCGTTGTACCTCGTAATGTGATCCCATTTACCTAAACTAAGAGGTGAGGAGCATTCCCTTATGCCTTAGCATTAGCAGTTGTTCGGGTGGTTTGATTGGCCTCTTCGATGCTTGTCCTGATGTCCCCACTCTTTGTGTAACCCTGTGGTTCTTCTTTGGTGCCATTGGAAAAATTTGAAAGTAGTGTGATAGATTTGGTGTTTCCTCAACAATGAAGGATGTGGAAGTATGGGAGGAGAGAGAAAATGGAGAAATTGGAGAATGTAGCGGTAATAAAGGGCTAAGGGATGAAGATTGATAGAAAAGATGGTGAATTTTGATGGACAAGAGGCAAATTTGAAAAGGGTGGGTGGGGTACAGATTTGGGAAGATGGGTGGAAGAAGGTGAAATTTTGTGTTAGAATGTATAAAGTTTTGATGATAACAAATCCAAGTGCTGTTGTTGTTGCCCCAAACAGGCTTTCCAAACAGGACCTTACTGCTGTTCTCAATGCATTAAAACTGCTTGACTAATGGTTTATCAAGAACAGGTACTCAAGTCAGCAATGTAAGAACACCTATGAGGAACAGGTTCTGTGAGGTGTTTTGAAGCATATCCTGAGAAGTGTTTGAAATATAAGATATGTGCAGCTGTGACAAACAGGTTCCGTGTGGTGTTTGAAGCATATTCTGTGAAGTGTTTGCAGCAAAGTCGTTCTACAAGATGACTAGTGGTTACAACAAGATGTCTTGATTTGATTTGGTTTTATATTTTTAGACCCTTGTTAATATGCCAATTAGAAAGTTTTAATTTACCACTCACTGGAAACGGTTTTGCTTTTCGAAAAATATTTCGGATCACCCTTTAGAACAACCCTGGGAACAGGGCGATCAGGGTGTTTCCCGAATAAGCTGCGAAAAACTGCTTTGCATGATTTTTATCTTTTGGATTTTGAGCAGCTTCTTCAAAGATTTGCAAGAAAGATTTTTCTATGGAGTATCTTATTCCTTACCCTAAAAACGGTTATCAAAAATCTTAAGGGATTTGCAAAATCTTTTTGAATAAAAAGAATATCCAATTTTTGGCAAGTGGATAAGGTAGTTGAGAAAAACATGGGCTAGCTGCTAAAGAACACCGCCTTATGCACGCGGTTCAGGAAGTGTTTTTCAGCTCATGTCACCTTACCCCTTATAGCTAAAGGATTCTATTTTCTCTAGGATTTTAGTTTCCAAAAATTTTAGAAATAGTTTTTCCATCCCTTGTGGGTAAAGGATTCTATATTCTTCAGATTTTTTAGTTTCCAAAAATTTGATGAATTGTTTTCTAAGCACTATAAAAGGCGGCTTCTTACAATCTTGGAGACATCGGTTTTCAAAGAGAAAAAAATCTGAGTTCATGAGCTAAAACGTTTGAAAAGAAAATCGAGCCTTGTGAGTGAATTAATTGAGCTTTCAAAGTTGGCATACTAGGACTTCATTGTACCCTATATTAGCTTAGTTGAGAAGCATTGTAATAGGGTGTTTTTTCTTTACATTCTTCTTTCACAAGAGTGAGTAGAGTGTGTGTCCAAATCAAGGGGATTTTGGACGTGGGGTAACTTGTCTTAGGGAAGATAGGTTACGTGTATTACAAGTTGTAACAAGGTGTGTTACTATTGTAACGTGATTAGCCCGTTTAGTGAAGTGTTTAAATCCTACATGAGATAGGTCATGGTTTTTAACCTTAGTTGGGCTAGAGGTGTTTTCCACGTAAAAATCATGTGTCCATTATTTCCGCATTCAATTTTGTTGGATTTTCGCTTCTGCTCATCTCAGAAACAACCTATGCGAACAGGGTCTAAGACTGTTTGTCAGCAACTTGCGAAAATCGGACACCACAATTCACCCCCCCTCTTGTGGTTGTGTGCTCTCTAATTCAACAAGTGGTATCAGAGCAGGTTCTCCTTTGAAAAGCTAACACCTTTGAGAGATCCTTGAAGATGAGTACTCCACAAGGCATGCTTGAAGGTCAATCCATAACTCGTCCACCATACTTTAATGGCCAACACTATAGTTGGTGGAAGAATAGGATGGAAAACTACATCCAAGCCGAGGACTATGAGTTGTGGATGCTCATCAAGCATGGACCACTCATCCCTAAGAAAACAACTGAAGATGGAAAGTCAATCCCCAAGGAGCCTAAGGAGTTCAATGCTGAAGATTACAAGATGATGGAGAAGAATGCCAAGGCCAAGAAACTCCTATATTTTGGCCTAGGTCCTGATGAATATACTCGCATATCTGAATGTGAGTCGGCCAAAGAAATCTGGGATGCTTTGCAAGTAGCTCACGAAGGGACCAATTAAGTAAAGCAATCCCGGATTGAATTGCTTATGAGAAAGTATGAGCTATTCGAGATGGGTGATCGGGAAAGTGTGATGGACATGTACACTCGCTTCACTCACATAACGAATGAGTTGAAATCCTTGGGAAAATCCTTCACCACCGAAGAATTGGTAAGGAAGATCCTAAGAATTTTACCTCATTCTTGGGAAGCGAAAGTAACGGCCATCCAAGAAGCTAAGGACATGAACAAGATCACCCTAGATGAGCTGATTGGAAACCTCCAAACATATGAACTTAGGAAATATTCTCAACAGAAAGATGAGACAAAGAGAGAACGAGGTCTTGCACTAAAGGCCTTAGAAGATGATTCTGATTCTGAGGAGGAGGAGATTGCCATGATGACTCAAAAATTTAAGAAGTTCTTCAAGAAAGTCAAAGAAAACATCAAAAGGAAGGACTTCGGCAAAGCCAGGAACACCCCTCGGGAACAGTTCACTGGGTGTTTCAAGTGTGGTAAGCTGGACCACATTGTGAGAAACTGCCCACTGCACAAGGAAGAACAAGAACCCGAACACCCCAGAAAACAGGGGAGGAAACAGGGTGTAAGCAGCTCAGCGAAAAGATTCTCAAAAGCTATGCTCGCGGCCTGGGGAGATTCAAGTGAGGATGAGGAAGGGTCTGAAGCTGGGGAAGCTGATGTAGCACTCATGGCAAGGAGTGACACTGATTCAGATGATGGGTCAACGGATAGTCTGACTCAACTCAAGAACAAGGTACGTGGTCTAGATAAATCAACTCTTGAGAAATTAGTGTACAATATAATGGATATATGTGCTAAATTAAAAGGGGATGTTCGAGATTTAGAACTTGAAAATGAAACCCTTAAATTAGAAAAGCTTGAAGTTGACAAAGAGACTCTTGCCTTGCATGAAAACATCAATGTGCTTAAAGAAACTCTACTCATGAAAGAAGAGACTTGTTCCACTAAACTGACTGAGTTAGAAAAAGAATCTGTTGACTTAAAAGGTAAGGTCGAGTCTTTGCTGGAAGAAAACAGAAACTTGCTTAGAAAAATAAAACACTTAGAATCGGACCTTGCCACAAACAAGCTCTGGAACAGGTCCTCAAGGGCGTTGGAATGGTTAAACACTCATCATAGTCAAAATAGAAGAGGACTAGGTTTTGTGCCTAAGATGACCTGCCCAGTGAATAACAAATATGTGGGATTACCTGAAAATATTGTTTGTTTTCATTGTGGTAAAACGGGGCATTATCGATATGCTTGTCCTATAAGAAAGTATGCCATTAAAAAGAACTCAGTGCATGTAAAACAAATGTGGGTTAGGAAAGATGAGATTTACACGTCTAAAGGAATGGGACCCAAGTGGATCTGGGTTCCCAAAACTAACCCTTGATTTGTTTTGCAGGCTGAAGTGAGAGAGAACAACCCAGCAAACAACCTAGCAAACAGTGCAGGAAACAGTCTAGGGAACAGGCAGCTGTGGTATGTTGACAGTGGGTGTTCGAGGCATATGACTGGTGAAAAATCCAATTTTCTCTCACTTACAGCATCAGAAGGAGGGAGTGTGGCATTTGGAAACGGCAAATCTGGGACAATTGTCGGTATAGGTAAGATAGGTGAGTCACTCTCCCATTCAATTGACAATGTTTATTTTGTGGATGGTTTAAAACACAACTTGCTAAGTGTGTCCCAACTGTGTGACAAAGACAACCTAGTAGTGTTCTCTCCAACACGTTGCTTGGTTGTAAACATGAACACAGGAGATGTTGTGTTGAGGGGGAAGCGACACAAAAATGTTTATAAAGTGTGTATTTCTACTCTTCCCCAAAATAATTTGACTTGTTTGAGTGCCTTAAAAGATGATGTTATGCTTTGGCACAAAAGACTAGGTCATGCAAGCCACTCTCTTTTGAACAAACTTGTAACCAAAGATTTAGTAGTTGGCTTACCTTCCATCAAATTCAATGATGACAAGGTATGTGATGCATGTGCCAAAGGCAAACAAGTCAAAAATTCATTTAAGTCTAAAAAGTGTATAAGCACTACTCGACCCCTTGAATTAATACATATGGATCTATGTGGTCCAATGAGGATCATGAGCCGAGGTGGCAAGAGGTATGTGCTTGTGATAGTGGATGACTACTCTCGTTTCACTTGGACTTTGTTTTTGGCTTCTAAAGATGAAACTTTTAAAAAAATTTCTTGCTTTCATTAGAAAGACTGAAAAGAGGGTAGGACATTCTTTGGTATGCATAAGGTCTGACCATGGTACAGAATTTGAAAATTCGAGCTTTATTGACTATTGTAATGAGCATGGTGTTGATCACAATTTTTCAGCTCCAAGAACACCCCAACAGAACGGGGTGGTAGAGCGCAAAAATCGTACTCTAGAGGACATGACTAGAACAATGCTTGTTGCTAGTGGTCTTCCTAGAAATTTTTGGGCTGAAACTTTAAACACATCATGTTACATTATAAATAGATGCATGATTAGACCTGTTCTTAACAAAACTCCTTATGAGATCCTCAAAGGAAGAAAACCAAATATTTTGCATTTGAGAGTTTTTGGGTGTAAATGTTTTGTGCATAATAATGGAAAGGATGCCTTAGGGAAATTTGATCCAAGGAGTGACGAGGCAATATTCCTCGGTTACTCCTCACATAGTAAGGCATACAAAGTGTTTAATAAGAGAACCTTGTGTGTTGAAGAAAGTGTGCATGTGCTTTTTGATGAAACTAACTCTCTAAGTGAGAATGATGCACAGGAGGAAGACCTCGAACTAGGTCTTGTTAAAAAAGACATGCTGCTTCAAGATGAACCAGGTAAGGATCAACCTGAGAGATCAAGGCCTGAAGCTGTTCTTCAGGAAGGTAGGCAGGGTGTGAACCAAACAGGGGGAAACAGGGTGGAACCCTGTTCGGGACAACATCAGCCGAACCCTTCTGAGATAATTTCAGGAATAGGCTCCCAAACAGGCTTGGGAACAGGACCTGAACTTGTTTCGCCAAGTATTCCAGTTAGGATGGAGAGCATATCTGTGAACCCACTTTCACCACGATCATGGAAATACCAAAGTTCACATCCTCTTGATCAAATTTTGTCTGATATTAATGCAGGAGTTCAAACTAGATCTAGGCTTAAAAATTTCTGTGCTTTCTATGCTTTTCTCTCAAAAATTGAGCCTAAGAATATTAATGAAGCTCTTGCAGATTCAGATTGGGTCACAGCTATGCAAGAAGAACTCCATCAGTTCGAAAGAAACAAGGTATGACACCTTGTGCCACGGCCAGAGGATAGAACAATCATTGGAACCAAGTGGATGTTCCGTAACAAGCTAGATGAGTGCGGAACAGTCACTAGGAACAAGGCCCGGCTGGTGGTTCAAGGCTACAACCAAGAAGAGGGAATTGATTATGAAGAGACTTTTGCACCTGTTGCAAGGATGGAAGCCATTCGAATCTTGATAGCTTTTGCAGCCCACATGGAGATCAAGTTATATCAAATGGATGTTAAAAGTGCATTTCTAAATGGGTACCTTAAAGAGGAAGTGTATGTCAAACAACCCCCCGGTTTTGAAAGTGATGAATTTCCTAACCATGTTTTCAAACTTGACAAGGCACTTTATGGTTTAAAACAAGCTCCTAGAGCTTGGTATGAGCGGTTGTCAAGCTTTTTATTGGAAAATAATTTTGCAAGAGGCAAGGTAGACAATACCTTGTTTCTAAAATCTAAGGGGGAACATTTGTTGATTGTCCAAGTATATGTCAATGACATCATATTTGGTGCAACTCATCATAAATTGTGCAATGAATTTTCAAAAATGATGAGGAGTGAGTTTGAAATGAGCATGATGGATGAGCTTAATTTCTTTTTAGGCTTGCAAATCAAGCAAACTTCAAACGGCACCATGATCCATCAACAAAAGTATATTAAGGAATTACTTAAGCGTTTTGGGATGGAGTCAGCCAAGCCCATTGATACTCCCATCTCTCCTTCAACTAGGTTGGTAATGGATGATGGTAGTCCCTCAGTTGAGGAGAAATCCTATAGGGGCATGATAGGGTCACTCTTATATCTAACTGCTAGTAGAACTGACATTGTTTTCAGTGTTAGTCTATGTGCACGTTTTCAGTCAAACCCTCGAGAAACTCATCTAAAGGCTGTTAAAAGGATTTTTAGGTACTTAAGACATACACCTGATCTAGCCTTATGGTATCCTAAAGGTTGCAACTTTGATCTTGTTGGGTATGCTGATGCTGATTACGCAGGTTTCTTGGTTGATAGGAAAAACACCTCAGGTATGGCTCACTTTCTTGGACCTTGTTTGGTATCTTGGGCAACCAAGAAACAACTCTCTGTTGCCTTGTCCATAGCAGAAGCTGAGTATGTGGCAGCTACATCTTGTTGTGCTCAGTTATTATGGATAAGACAACAACTCAAGGACTTTTGTGTTGACATAGGATGCATTCCTATTTATTGTGACAATACAAGTGCAATTAACATTGCCAAAAATCCATGTCAACACAAAAGAACAAAACATATTGACATTCGTCATCATTTCTTGAGAGACAATGTTGAAAAGGGAGTGATCTCAATGAATTTTTGTGCCACTGAAAATCAAATTGCTGATATATTCACAAAGGCATTGAGTAGAGAACAATTTGAAAGGAATAGACTCGAACTAGGCTTAATTAGAACAACCTGACCAACCTGTTCTCTCTCCCTGTTTGCAAAATTTAAAAGTGACGGGTACAACATGTTAAATTTTTGTTTGCAATCAACTTGTATGCTATGTTTAGCATATGTGAGGTTTGCAACTTGCTGACACTCGTTGAGGTCTAATGAGATTGCCCTTATTGTCCAATGTTACCGAGCAAGTAACCTCAAGAACAAGCATCAGAAACAGGTACGCCTCTTGTTTGTCAAATGTGTGCAACAAATTAAAAACTGCTAATCTCTTCCCGAGGCGTGCGCAATAAATGCTAAAGTCCGTTGCAAAAAATGGACAAAATTTTTAAAGATTTCGCACGTCTCTCTCTCCCTTTAAAGCTCTTGCTCAATCTCTCACCTCCACCGAAACTCTCTTGCTTTGAAACTCTGTTCAAGAAACCCTAATCTCTCTCCTTCCTCTGAAAAATGGCGTTCCCCATTAGCTTCGAGAGCTCCTCGACCTTGACCCAGGGCAACCAGACACAGGGCACAGCTTTGTAAACAGCCATAGCCCTGTTTGCACCTACACAATTTCTGACGGCCCTCATGGAAGGTAAAAATACTGAACCTCCTCGACCCATTGCCTATAAACCTTTTGGGTTTTTGAAAAGTATCGACCTTAGAACAGTGAATTTGAAATTGGAAGACATCCCGTACAAATTTGGGTGGGAATTGATTTTGTTTGGTGAAACGGGCGCATGTCAACCCCAAGAACTTGTTGGGGCATCTGAAAGAGAAATTGGGGCTTTAGATGAACTCTTTCTGTTGGACCATGGGTTAGATGACATCAATTCGTTTGGGCTGTTTCCTGAGCAGGAAACAGGGTCAGAAACAGGGCCTGAAGTTTTTAGGGATGACCTAGGGGAGGATTTGTCAAAAGAAGAAGGGGGAAGTAGTGGTCAAATGGAGGAGCCTCCTGTTAAGCCTGCACAAGCCACACCGGTAACACAAACCGGTGAGAAACGCAAAAGGTACAAAATTGTGGCTAGGCGTGCTAGAGTACCAAGAACACGACCACCATCAAGGCCTAAAAGCGGCCAGACTGAAGCGCCTTCAAAAAGTGAACCCCCTGTCAAACCAAAACCACAAATCCCCTCTTCGGCCAAATCCACAAACAGACCCACAAGAAAATCAGCCCGAATAGCTTTTCACTCCACTCCTCGTTCTGCCAAACAGTCAGCCCCTATTGTTGAGAAGATTGATTCCTCCTCTGAGCCTTCATCAGATAGCGACACTGAGAACACTGCCTTTAAACAGGGCACGCCCGTGTTCTTAGAGTCCTCAGAGGATAAGCCTCTTCCTATACCAAAGCCATCACCCCTCAAAACTCCCAAGAGAAAAGCCTCCCTCAAACATGCCTCCACCCAAGACCCTCCCACTGAGCCCCAACCTAAACGAGCCAAGAAATCTACCCCGTCTACAATCTCAGCCAAACTAACCCAATTGATTCAAAGACGGGTTGTCAGGGGCAAAATTATAAAGGTCAAATATTTTGAGGAACAGGGACTGGGGGTGTTTCTGCACAAGCTGCATGCACAGGGGTGGTATGAGTTGTTTACAAACACCCAGTTGGGGTGTTCTGTACATGAGTTGGCAGAGTTCTATGCCAACTGCACTGTTACCGAAGGAGTGGTGACAAGTATTGTTAATGGGAAGCAGCTTCGCTTTGATGCGAAGATATTAGGGGACATTCTGGGGATTCCCTCCACAGGCTTTGATATATATGTGAGGGAAGACAAGACTATTCTAGGGACAGCCAGGCTGCTGGAACTCGCCCAGAAATTTAGCCAGCAACCAAGCCTGCAAACACCCAAGTCTGTGAAGAAAGGGGACATGACATCGCTCCATCAATTGCTATTTTGGTTTATCATCAAGAATGTCATCCCCAGAGGCCAAGGTCGCAATCTTGCTGATGCCATGGATCAGTGTTTGATGGATCTGATGGACACGAAAGTGCAAATTAACCTTCCTGCCATCATGATTCGACATATTGCAAGAATTGCAAACACCTCTAGGAAACATGATCTGGGATACGGCTTCTTTCTGACTAGTGTGTTTGAGCACTTTGGGGTGACACTGCAGAAGAAGGTGGGCGCTCAGTTCATTGATGAGATCGGGAGTAACACCCTTATGGGGTGTGGGTATGCTTTGATTGAAGGGTCTGCCTCAGAACAGGGGACCAGAACACCCCGTCCTCCTGTTCCTGGCAGTTCCTCAACCAAGCTTGAGGCTGCTTTGGAAGAAAACTCTCGCCTCAGTACTGAGCTTAACGCTGTAAAGGCTGCCCTGGACGAGGCAAAAGCTCTAAATGCAAAACGCCATGCAGATCTCCTCGCCCTTCTCTCTTCACTTTCAGTAAAATTTTCTCCTTCTGCTCCTTGAACACCCCTCATGAGTTGTTCCCATCTGTTGCTCTCATAGCCCGTTCTTACTTCTCTTGGTGAATTAGTTTGTACTCTGTTGCACTCTTTTGATTAATGACAGGATATCTTATTTTTTGATTGGCTTTGCCTTGCTTGCTTTTTGTTGTGAATTGCTTGTGTGTGACTAGGATGGCCAATCTCATTACCGTACCAAAACACTTGAGTGTATCGCCTGTTGACTTTCCTCCATTACCCAAGTGGTGGTGATAGCAAACACCCTCTGTTTGACTGTTCGCCCCTACTTTTTAATGATGCCAAAAGGGGGAAGATAGGTTGACCAATATTGTTTTAGTTCTGCCATGGACGAGTTAATTTTCTTATAATCTTTTCGATACTAACTGCTTCATGTGAATTTGAATAATTGGTACAAATCACTTAAATTGCCCTTGAAAGTCAATATGGTCACTTGGTTTGTCATCATCAAAAAGGGGGAATTTGTTAGAATGTATAAAGTTTTGATGATAACAAATTCAAGTGTTGTTGTTGCTCCAAACAGGCTTTCCAAACAGGACCTTACTGCTGTTCTCAATGTATTAAAACTGCTCGACTAATGGTTTATTAAGAACAGGTACTCAAGTCAGCAATGTAAGAACACCTGTGAGGAACAGGTTCTGTGAGGTGTTTTAAAGCATATCCTGAGAAGTGTTTGAAACATAAGATATGTGCAGCTGTGACAAACAGGTTCCGTGCGGTGTTTGAAGCATATTCTATGAAGTGTTTGCAGCAAAGTCGTTCTACAAGATGACTAGTGGTTACAACAAGATGTCTTGATTTGATTTGGTTTTATATTTTTAGACTCTTGTTAATATGCCAATTAGAAAGTTTTAATTTACCACTCACTGGAAACGGTTTTGCTTTTCGGAAAATATTTCGGATCACCCTTCAGAACAACCCTGGGAACAGGGCGATCAGGGTGTTTCCCGAATAAGCTGCGAAAAACTGCTTTGCACGATTTTTATCTTTTGGATTTTGAGCAGCTTCTTCAAAGATTTGCAAGAAAGATTTTTCTATGGAGTATCTTATTCCTTACCCTAAAAACGGTTATCAAAAATCTTAAGGGATTTACAAAATCTTTTTGAATAAAAAGAATATTCAATTTTTGGCAAGTGGATAAGGTAGTTGAGAAAAACATGGGCTAGCTGCTAAAGAACACCGCCTTATGCACGCGGTTCAGGAAGTGTTTTTCAGCTCATGTCACCTTACCCCTTATAGCTAAAGGATTCTATTTTCTCTAGGATTTTAGTTTCCAAAAATTTCAGAAATAGTTTTTCCATCCCTTGTGGGTAAAGGATTCTATATTCTTCAGATTTTTTAGTTTCCAAAAATTTGATGAATTGTTTTCCAAGCACTATAAAAGGCGGCTTCTTACAATCTTGGAGACATCGGTTTTCAAAGAGAAAAAAATCTGAGTTCATGAGCTAAAACGTTTGAAAAGAAAACCGAGCCTTGTGAGTGAATTAATTGAGCTTTCAAAGTTGGCATACTAGGACTTCATTGTACCCTATATTAGCTTAGTTGAGAAGCATTGTAATAGGGTGTTTTTTCTTTACATTCTTCTTTCACAAGAGTGAGTAGAGTGTGTGTCCAAATCAAGGGGATTTTGGACGTGGGGTAACTTGTCTTAGGGAAGACAGGTTACGTGTGTTACAAGTTGTAACAAGATGTGTTACTATTGTAACGTGATTAGCCCGTTTAGTGAAGTGTTTAAATCCTACACGAGGTAGGTCGTGGTTTTTAACCTTAGTTGGGCTAGAGGTGTTTTCCACGTAAAAATCCTGTGTCCATTATTTCTGTATTCAATTTTGTTGGATTTTCGCTTCTGCTTATCTCAAAAACAACCTGTGCGAACAGGGTCTAAGACTGTTTGTCAGCAACTTGCGAAAATCGGACACCACAATTCACCCCCCTCTTATGGTTGTGTGCTTTCTAATTCAACATTTTGGAGGGGGGAATTAAACAGAATGAAAAAAATTAAGATGAATGTAGGGGATGGAGAAGACGTTTGGAGTTAGTTGGAGTAAAAATGCGGAGGATTAGTGGTGGAATGGAGGGTCAATTATGGAGTTTTTAGCTAGATAAGTAGAGGGTTGGGCAGAGAATAAGAGTATCATGAGGTAGAAGATGAATGAAAGAAAATATGGGTCAAAAGAGGGTGAAAAACCCTTGACTGTGGGGGCAGGGGATCATCAGGGACCATGGCCACCATAAAGTGTCTACGATGCCTGTTGTCCTCTGTTTTTTTATTTTTCTGGGCTAGGATTACCACGGACTGTGGCATAGGCTATGTGCCGTTCATGGTCAACTGTTCTTCTAACTTTTTTTGCCTGCCAAACCACCTACTTTTGTTTGTACCACTGATGGTTCGTGGTTTGTTTTGCCTCAAAATCCTAAACACGATCTTGTTCACTTTACTCTTTTCTTTTTTTCATTTTTTTCTCTGCTTCTTTTAATGCTAAGAACTATGTACATCAAAAAGGGAAAGAAGCAATTAAGTTGCCTCTTAAGAAGGGCTCTTTTAGAGTTAAGAGTGCAACTTTCCTTCTGTATGCTTGATCAAAATCTATTAGAGTGCAGATAATGACCTTTCAATAGGTTCCTCTATAAAGTAAGGCTTAAACTGCTGGCCATTTATCCTTAAAGGAATCAATGGACACACCCCACACCTTTCCTGCACCATGAGGAAAGACTTTAGTGACTTGAAATCGTCTCGACCATCGGGATTTTAGCTTGCCCGGAAACAATCTCGACTTGGAATTGAAACAATAGAATCATGTTGCACCTTCCTTAAATTTCTTTTTCATGATGTGCTTTTTATGCTAATGCTTGGTTCTCTCCTTGCAGATCTTTGAACTCTCATAGGCCTCCGACTTCAACTCATCGAGATCGGTTACTTGCAACATCGTTCTCGATTCGGCCACTATCAAATCAAAATGAGTGATCTCAATATTTAATTTAGTTGAACGAACTTGGCATGCGAATCTAATACCTCAAAAAAAAAAAAGATTTCCCAAAGCAATTTAAACAAATCCTACTCTAACTAATGATCCCTAACACCTAGAAAACACGTGGCACGTAAGAAATGGGGTCCCGGGCGTGACATGCCCCATTAACACATCCAAATTTCACCTCAAAGGTCAGCGCAAGAAAATTCAACTTCAAAGCTAAACTATACTAATCATAGCAAATGCAATGAAAAGATGAGAGTGAAGTTACCAAATGTTATCAAGCGTTTTCGATCAAAAGTAGGCGATAGCGTCTACTTTAATGCCTTGATTGAGCTCAATACCCATCGTATCTCAAGTTGCTCTACCTCAACTATCCTAACAGTTGAAATGGAAGAAAGAAGAAAAGGGGAAAATTAGTAGAGAGATGTTGAGTTTTGAGGGATGGATTAGGCTTCCAATCCATTAAGAACTAAACCTCATCCTCCCACAAGCCTCAAGCATCAAACCCATATTTGGGGGGAATTTGTGATGCTCAAAAATTGAGTCTTTACAGAAATTTAAGAGAGAGAGAGGGGGAGAGAGTTAGATTAAGAATCTACCATTAAATCCACCTAAAGCCTAAACTTTTGTTTTGCATTAATGGAGGAGAGAGAGAGTAGATTTTAACCAAAGCTAATGCTACAGAGAAAGTTGCCAAAAAAAACGAAGAATGTCCTAAAAATTCCAAAGTCTCCTCTTTACTCTTGCATCATTATCTTAATTAAAAAAAAATGAAATTACAGAGTTTGGCACGATGGTGCTCCTTCGCACAGGGCACCCATTCCAAATCTCTATCTCCAATATTATCCACTTTGGCTCTGGCATGCCCCCACTGAGCTTGTGGCAGGCCCTTCCGGATTTGGCACGCCTTTGGACTTCATACTCTTTTTGGGTTGGGTTGGGTTGGCCTCCATTTGGATCTTTCTCTCATTTTGCCCTACAAAACACAAACTTTGATGAATTAACTAGTTCTAAAGGTTATTTAGAAGAAAAAATCCAATAATGGGTGCCGAAACTTTGCCCAGTTGAGAACAAAACAAGCTGTCATGGCTTGAGCAGTTTCTTATGAATCTCCACAATATCCATAGTGAGCCCAGCAATTGCAGCTTATTTAATATTCTCAAAAGCTTTGCACTCAAGAGGCGTGAGATTCACAATGAAGGGAAATATAGCTAAATTGAAAATGGAAGAAGAAAATGAAAGAATCATAATGGAAAAGTGAGAGAAGAATTATATTCAAAGCTATAGACAGGTTAAATATCAAAATCTATAATGAATAGTAAGAATCAACTTGCGATTCCTAAAGAAAAAAATACGCAAATTAGAAAGATAGCACATGGATTTGAAGATATGATTATCTATAATAATTATAGAAAATCGAGTGGAATCCAAAGGGGGAATGTGTAACATACCGATAGGAAGAAATCACGATCAATTCAACCTGCATATTGAAAGATGCACAAAGTTTTATTTTATACTGCGATTCATGTCAGACAACCAATAGCTTGAAACTGTGCATGAGATTACACCCTAATAAGCATTTTGATGTTCAGTTGGAGAATGAAGAATGCAAGTGCCTTTTTAGCAGACCATTAATCAAGTGCGACCAATTAGCATATGCCTATACAAAATTCCATACTTCCTGTCAGAGGTTAGGGGGTGAGGGCAAGGGGCATGCAAAGTACATGGTTGGATATTGATCTCTATAGGTAGATACAATTGCTGCAATCACCGAGTATACACCATTCTAGAGCAATGACAATCGTCAGCAAATAAACAGTCTAAGCCTCGCATAAATAGTCTAAGAGGTTGTTTCCAAAAGATATCTTGTGAGGTTCAATAAAAATGAAAAAAGGTATCCTTCGCCCTTAATAAAGGGCATATGACATGTGCTGTCATCTACCAAAACTTCACTATAATTTATGCTCTAACTAATACAGAATATAAACCCGTTGGAGACCATAACTTAACATTGACAATGAATCAAGGTTATTTTCATAACTTGGGCAATCATTACCAATTCGTTTGACACAAGTTATTTGCAAAATTAGAGAAAATTAAGAATATGAAGATCAACTAAATTCCTTTGAAACAATTAGAATCCAGAATACTCATACACATTAGGTTTACGAGTAAAAAAAATTGATCGAATATGAGAAAAAGAACCCAATTAGGAAGCTAAATAAGAAGTACAATTACCTCGAATTTAATCTCTTTGCTCATATTTAAGCATAAAAAATCTTTAACACTGAAAATCCATGAAATCCCAACTACAATTACACATGTGATTATTTAGGGAACCCTGATTCCTAAAGCAAATCTAATTAGGATTTCCACCATATTAGTTAAGCAACTCATGAAAAACAAACCTAGTCACTCAAATTTCAAACAAGGAAAACGGAAGGGGAAAGCTCAGAACCTGCGAATCAACTAATCAAATTTCAACCCCTCCATCATTAGCCACAATGGTCGCCAAGTCCTTAAATAACTAGAGTATGAAGCAGATGTGAGTAAGAATGGAAAGAGAGGTTTTTGCTCGAGAGCAACTAAGAATTGTTAGGCAGATGGAGTGGGTAAAAATTAGGGTTCCATGGGACTATAAGAATGGAGAGCTAGAGACAGAGATTTTAGCGGGAGAGGCAGCAAATGGAGGGAGTGGATAGAGGGAGTAAAACTAGGGTTTCATTTTCAAGTAGAAACCAAACTAGTCACTTAATTTTGATTATATAAAATTTTAATTTTCAAGAAGAAACCACATTTAGAAACCACCAGAGACTTGGTGCCAATTTCAAAACCAAATAACTATTAGGTTTCAAATATTGAAACTGAACTAATTCTTCAGTTTCAAATGGAAACCGAGTTATATTTCGGTATCAAAACTAGAAGACTAAACTAGTCTATTTTTAAAGTTGATTTCTAAATGCATATTTTGATTCCCTGATTCATATGGTTTTGGAAATCAGTTTCTATAGGCACCCTCTTTTGTAATTAGGGATGGGAGTATTACTCGAATCTAGAAAACCTTATCAAAATTTGCCCTATTTAGCACCTGAATGGGTGATAAAAATGGGTTTGAAGTGAGTATCGGTATGGGTATTGCGTTCGAAAATGAGGATCGGTATGGGTATGAATTCTAAAAACAAATACCCAATTGTGTACCCAATTTGCTAATAAAAGGAGACCATAATATAGTGAAACCTAAAAATAAATTTCAGACATGAAACTTTAATTATATAGTCAATTTGAACTTCCTTGAGTTTTTCTGAACATGAATTTTGATAGTGTCGCTTGAAATTGCAAGCCAAATATGGTGTATATGCAAATATGGGTTGAATATGGCTGACACTTTGCATACTCTATATATACCCAAATAAAATCCATAAAGCCGAAGAACACGATGGGTACGGGCTTGGGTGTAACCACCCAAAACGCGATGAGTGTATGTGTAGGAATGGTTATGATTTTGGAAAATGGTTATGGGCGTGGATATGGTTCAACCCACCTCGAACGTATCCTATGCCCATCCCTATTTGTAATCCTAAATGCAGTCATTTACAATGTAGACACATCCACATACTCGAGAAACCATTAGAAACCATCAATTTCAATGAACTTTCTTATGCTTGAACAAAGCATTGTCCTCAATGCAAGCATACATAAACAAGCAGGGATGGGGGAAAAGCACGAAGAACTAGAAAGTCGGGGGGAGAAGGAGGCTAAGGTCAGTCTTGGGAGATATGTCAATCTCACCAAGTCTCTAAATAAGTCCTAAAGTCCCAAAAGTATTGGTTCTAGGAGGTAATCATCCAACGCAGATCATCATGCCACTCTTGAACAAAGTCACAGAGGGCATCATTCTCATACTGAATATAAACTCATAGAGATGCTTACTCCTCCTAAATGGATCAAAGGGTAGTGTAGATTGTATCAAGCTCATGGGACAAGGTTGAATGGGAAGAGCTAGAAACTCCATGGTCAGTAGGTGGGGAAGGTGGTGGTGCTAGGTGAACTACCTCTTCATCACTAGCTAACCATGAGAGATGAGCCCGACTAGAAGAATGGTCTATTTAACATTGTGAGGTGCCAAAAGCCGATTCCCATGGTATATCCAACACAATTGATCGGCATAAAACTTCATCTATTCAAAAACAACCATTTTCAGCCCCTCATGCCATGGAACTCTATCATTTAGACTAGGCTAAACTCTAACTAACCTAGCAATGAGGGTTATGATGCCCCCAATCATTATCATTCCTGTAGTACTACTAGCTACACTATATAACTAGGTGGCCAACAAAGACTCTGGGTAAATATGAGCACCATTCAGCATGCTTGAAAGAATGCAGTTCAGACAGGTAAGGGACATTCAAAATATCCTTCCTAGTAAAGATGCCACAAGCTAACAACCTTTGGGCCATATGAAAGCAAGGGGGTTCCTAATGATAGTGCATTTACAAGTGTTTGTATAAATGATGGTCCCTGACAATTTCATAATGAAAAGTATCCAGGTTAAAATTTTGAGAATATGATGACAAGCCAAATCCAAGTTAGGTGGAAAACCAAATATGCCATTAATGCTACTCAAATTGAGTTCATAAAATTCCTTATTCAAGTAGAAGAAGATATATCATTCTTGAAAACATGGACCGCTAGTGACCTCTATATGCAATGTACTTAGGAGCTCAAGGGCGGGATCTTTAAAAGTATGGTTACAGGACTTAAGAAAGTGACTTGTATGCCCCCGAGCAAACAACCAATAAATATCATCCATCAAACCCAAACTAGTCAACAAATCCTGATCAAAATATCGAGTAACTATAATAGGTCTATACTAAAGGCATTGTATCTCATAATGTGATCCCATTTACTTAAACCAAGAGGTAAGGAGCATTCCCTCGTGCCTTAGCATTAGCAGTTGTTCGGGTGGTTTGATTGGCCTCCTTCAATGCTTGTCCAGATGTCCTCACGCCTTGTATAACCCTTTGCTTCTTCTTTGGTTCCGTTGGGCAAATTTGAAAGTAATGTGATAGATTTGGTGTTTCCTCAACAATGGAGGATGTGGGAGCATGGGAGGAGAAAGAAAATGGAGAAATTGGAGAATGTAGCAGTAATGAAGGGGTAAGGGATGAAGATTGATAGAAAAGATGGTGAGTTTGGGTGGACGAGAGGCAAATTTGAAAAGGATGGGTGGGATTCAGAATTGGGAAGATGAGGTGCAAGGGGGTGAAATTTTGAAGGGGGGAATTAAACAGAATGAAAAAAATTAAGATGAATGTAGGGGATGAAGAAGAAGTTTAGAGTTATTTAGAGTAAAAATGAGGAGGATTAATGGTGGAATGAAGGGTCAGTTATGGAGTTTTTAGCGAGATAAGTATAGGGTTAGACAGAGAAAAAGAGTATCACGTAGTAGAAGATGAATGAAAGAAAATATGGGTCAAAATAGGGTGGACAACCCTTGACTGCGGGGGCAGGGGGTCACTAGGGACCATGGTGGCCACCACAAAGTGTCCGCGATGCCCGTTGTCCTTTGTTTTTAAATTTTTCTAGGCTAGGTTAACCACGGATCGTGGCATAGGCTGTGTACCCTCTGTGGTCAACTATTCTTCTAACTTTTTTTGCCAGCCAAACCACCTACTTTGGTTTGTTCCACTGATGGTTTGTGGTTTGTTTTGCCTTAAAATCCTAAACATGCTCTTATTCACTTTACTCTTTTTTTTTCATTTTTTTCTCTGCTTCTTTTATTGCCAAGAACTATGTGCATCAAAAAGGGAAAGAAGCAATTAAATAACCTAGGTTGCCTCCCAAGAAGGGCTCTTTTAGGGTTAAGGGCTTGACTTTCCTTCTGTATGCTTGATCAAAATCTATTAGAGTGCGGATACCTTTTAATGGGTTCCTCTATAAAGTAAGGCTTAAATTGCTGGCCATTTAACCTTAAAGGAATCACTGGACACACCCCACACCTCTCCTGCACCATGAGGAAAGACTTTGGTGACTTGAAATGGCATCGACCGCTGGGATTTTAGCTTGCTCGGAAATAATCTCAGCTTGGAATTGAAACAATAGAACCATGTTGCACCTTCCTTAAATTGCGTTTTGATGATGTGCTTTTTATGCCAATGCTTGGTTCTCTCCTTGCAGATCTTTGAACTCTTATAGGCCTATGACTTCAACTCATCGAGATCGTTTACTTGCAACATCGTTCTCGATTCGGCCACCTTAAAATCAAAATGAGTTATCTCAATTTTTAATTCAGTTAAATGAACTTAGCATGCAAATCTAATCACTCTAAAAAAATGATTTCCCAGAGCAATTTAACACAAATCCTACTCTAACTAATGATCACTAACACCTAGAAAACACGTAGCACGTAAGAAATGGGGTCCTGGGCGTGACATGGCCCATCAACACATCCAAATTTCGCCTCAAAGGTCAGCACAAGAAAATTCAACTTCAAAGCTTAACTATACTAATCATAGCAAATACAATGAAAAGATGAGAGTCAAGTTACCAAATGTTATCAAGCGTTTTCGATCAAAACTAGGCGATAGCGTCTACTTTGATGCCTTCATTGAGCTCAATACCCATCGTATCTCAAGTCACTCTACTTCAACTATCCTAACAGTTGAAATGGAAGAAAGAAGAAAAGGAGAAAATTAGTAGAGAGATGTTGAGTTTGGAGGGATGGATTAGACTTCCAATCCATTAAGAACTAAGCCTCATCCCCCCATAAGCCTCAAGCATCAAACCCATATTTGGGGGGAATTTGTGATGCTCAAAAATTGAGTCTTTGTAGAAATTTAAGAGAGAAAGAGTTGGATTAAACTTTCAGGGAGAGAGAAAATAGGAAATCTACCATTAAATCCACCTAAAGCTTAAACTTTTGTTATGCATTAATGGAGGAGAGAGAGAGAGAGCTCAACCGAAGCTAAAGCTACAGAGAAAGTTGCTAAAAAAACAAAGAATGACCTAAAAATTCCAAAATCTCCTTTTTACTCTCACATCATTATCTTAATTAGATGAAAACGAAATTGTAGAGTTTGGCACGGTGGTGCTCCTTGGCATAGGGCACCCATGCCAAATCTCTATCTCTAATTTTTTCTACTTTGCTTCTGGCATCCCCCCGCTGAGCCTCAGGCCCTTCTGGATTTGGCACACCCTTGGACTTCTTCCTCTTTTTGGGTTAGGCTTGGCCTCCATTTGGGTCTTTCTCCCATTTTACCCTACAAAACACAAACTTTGATGAATTAACTAATTCTAAAGGTTATTTAGGAGCAAAAATCTAATAATGAGTGCCAAAAATTAGTCCGGTTGCGAACCGAACAAGCTGTCATAGCTTGAGCAGTTTCTTATAAATCTCCACAATATCCATAGTGAGCCCAGCAATTGCAGCTTATTTAATATTCTCAAAAGCTTTGCACTCAAGCGGCGTGACATTCATAATGAAGAGAAATATAGCCAAAATGAAAATGAAAGAAGAAAAAGAAAGAATCATAATGGAAAAGTGTGAGAAGAATTATATTCAAAGCTATAGGCAGGTTAAATATCAAAATCTATAATGAATAGTAAGAATTAACTTGCGATTCCTAAAGAAAAAAATACGCAAATTAGAAAGAGAGGACATGGATTTGAACATATGATTGTCTATAATAATTATAGAAAATCGAAATAGAATCCAAAGCTGGAATGTGTAGCATACTGATAGGAAGAAGTCACGATCAATTTAACCCACATATTGAAAGACGCACAAAGTTTTATGTTATGTTGAGGTTCATGTCAGGCAACCAATAGCTTGAAACTGTGCGTGAGATTACACCCTAATAAGCATTTTAATGTTTTGTTGGAGAATGAATAATGCAAGTGCCTTTTTAGCAGACCACTAATCCGGTGCGACCAATAAGCATATGCCTATACAAAATTCCATACTTCCTGTTAGAGGTTAGGGGGTGAGGTCGAGGGGCATGCAAAGTACATGGTTGGATATTGATCTCTATAGGTAGATACAATTG
Organism: Carnegiea gigantea; assembly: GCA_029747015.1. Lineage (NCBI taxonomy): Eukaryota > Viridiplantae > Streptophyta > Magnoliopsida > Caryophyllales > Cactaceae > Carnegiea > Carnegiea gigantea. The sequence continues at coordinate 1,246,479 of JAKOGI010000088.1, read as the reverse complement.
CTGCAATCACCGAGTATACATCATTCTGGAGCAATGACAATCGTCAACAAATAAATAGTCTAAGTCTGGCATAAATAGTCTAAGAGGTTGTTTCCAAAAGATATCTTACCAGGTTCAACAAAAATGAAAAAAGGTATCCTTCACCCTTAATAGAGGGCATAGGACATGTGCTGTCATCTACCAAAAACTTCATTGTAATTTGTGCTCTAACTAATAAAGAATATAAACCCATTGGAGACCAGAACTTAACATTGACAATGAATCAAGGTTATTTTCATGACTTGGGCAATCATCACCAATTCCTTTGACACAATTTATTTATAAAGTTAGAGAAAACTGAGAATATGAAGATCAACTAAATTCCTTTGAAACAATCAGAATCCAGAATACTCACACACATTAATTTTACAAATTAAAAAAATGATCGAATATGAGGAAAAAAAAAACCCTAACTAGGAAGTTAAATAAGAAGCACAATTACCTCGAATTTAATCTCTTTGCTCGCATTTAAGCATAAAAAATCTTTAAACTGAAAATCCATGAAATCCCAACTAAAATTACACCTGTGATTATTTATGGAACCCTGATTCCTAAAGCAAATCTAATTAGGGTTTCCACCATATTAGTTATGCAACCCATGAAAGACAAACCTAGTCACTCAAATTTCAGACAAGGAAAACGGAAAGAGAAAGCTCAGAACTTGTAAATCAACTAATCAAATTTCGACCCTTCTATCATTAGCCACAATGGTCTCTAAGTCCTTAAATAACCAAAGTATGGAGTAGATGTGAGTAAGAATGGAAAGCGAGGTTCTTGCTTGAGAGCAACTAAGAATTGATGGGCAGATGGAGTGGGTATAAATTAAGGTTCCATGGGACTATAAGAATGGAGAGCTAGAGGGAGAGATTTTAGCGGCAGAGGCAATAGATGGAGGGAGTGGATGGAGCAAGTAAAAACTAGGGTTTCATTTTCAAGTAGAAACCAAACTAGTCACTTAATTTTGATTATTTAAAATTTTAATTTTCAAGAAGAAACCACATTTAGAAACTACCAAAGACTTAGCACCAATTTGAAAACCAAATAACTATTTTGGGTTTCAAATATTAAAACTGAACCAATTCTTTAGTTTTAAATTGGAAACCGAGTTGTATTTGGGTATCAAAATCATAAAAGCAAACTAGTCTGTTTCTAAAGTTGAGTTCTAAATGCATATTCTAATTCCCCAATCTAGCTAGTTTTTGAAATTAGTTTCTATAGATGCCTTCTTTTGTAATTAGGGATGGGAGTATTGCTCAAATCTAAAAAACCTAATCAAAATTCGCTCTATTTAGCACCTGAATTGGTGATAAAAGTGGGTTTGAAGTGGGTATGGGTATGCGTATTCCGTTCAAAAATGAGGATCAGTATGGGTATAAATTCTGAAAATATATACCTGATTGTGTACCCAATTTGGTAATAAAAGGAGGCCAAAATATGGTAAAACCCAAAAATAAATTTTAGACGTGAAACTTTAATTATATAGTCAATTTTAACTTCCTTGAGTTTTTCTGAACGTGAATTTTAGTAGCATCATTTGAAATTGTTAGCCAAATATGGCGTATATGCAAATATGGGTTGAATATGGATGACATTTTGCATACTCTATATATACCCAAATAAAACCCACAAACCCGAAGAACACGATGTGTATGGGTATGGGTGTAACCATCCAAAACACGATGAGTGCATGTATTGGTGTGGCTATGATTTTTGAAAATGGTTATGGGCGCGGATATGATTCAACCCACCTCGAACCCACCCTATGCCCATCCCTATTTGTAATCCTAAATGCAATCATTTACAATGTGTACACATCCACATACTGGAGAAACTATTAGGCGCCATCAATTTCAATGAATTTTCCTATGCTTGAACAAAGCATTGTCCTTAATACAAGCATACATAAACAAGTAGGGATGGGAGAAAGCATTAAGAACTAGAAAGGTGGGGGGAGAAGGAGGCTAAGGTCAGTCTTGGGAGATATGTCAATCTCACCAAGTCTCTAAACAAGCCCTAAAGTCCTAAAAGTATTAGTTTTAGGAGGTGATCATCCAACGGAGATCATCATTGCCACTCTTGAACAAAGTCACAGAGGGCATCATTCTCATACTGAACATAAACTTATAGAGATGCTTGCTCCCCCTAAATGGATCAAAGGGCAGTGTGGAATGTATCAAGCTCATGGGACAAGGTTGAATGGGAAGAGCCAGAAGCTCCATAGTGAGTAGATAGGGGAGTGGTGGTGCTAGGTGAGCTACCTCTTCATCACTGGGTAAACATGAGATATTAGCCTGATTAGGAGAATGGTCTACTTAACATTGTGAGGTGGCAAAACCCGATTCCTATGTTGTATCCAACACAATTGATCGACATAAAACTTCATCTATTAAAAAACAACCATTTTCAGCCTCTTAGGCCATAGAGCTCTATCATTCAGACCAGGTTCAACTCCAACTAACCTAGCAATGAGGGTGATGATGCCCCAGTCACTATCATTCCTGTAGTGCTAGTAGCTGCACTAAATAACTGGGTGGCCAACAAAGACCCTGGGTCAATACGGACACCCTTTAGCATGCTTGAAAGAAGTGCAGTTCGGAAAGGCAAGGGACGTTCAGAATATCCTTCCTTAGAAAGATGCCATGAGCTAACAACCTTTGGGCCATATGAAAGCAAGGGGTTCCTAATGATAGTGCATTTACAAGTGTTTGTATAAACGATGGTTGTTGGGAAAAATTAAGAGTTTAAGTAAAAGTGTCGTAAGCGTAAAACTCTCGCTGTAGTACTTGAGGATCATCTCCACAGGGATGATGGAAGAGTTTTAGGTCATAAAAAGTGAGGATTAACTAATTAGCTACACTAAGCTAAATGAAATTATTTAAAGCAATCTAATAGCCTAATTCAACTAAACGATCATCCAAACCCTCAATCGAATCAAAGGCACGCAACTTAAATCAATGAACTTCCACGCATTAAACCTAAGCATTCAACTGAACGAAGCCAAGCCAAATCTTTCGAATCATCGAAGCCATCTAAACTTGAGAAATCAACAAGATTATTCGAACTTAAATCAAACAAAACTAAATCTCCTAACCTACTAAATCAACTAATTCAACCAAACTACTAACTCGACTTATTTAGCTAACTTAAAATCAGATTAGTAATCGTGCAGCCAAACTAACCACTATAATCTATCGTAAATAGGTCACTCTTTATTAATCTAACCTAGGGTAAAACAGGACAAATGCATTAGCCAGTACCTCATCAGAATAAGTTCCCATTCCAGAATCAAACAGATTAAACAAACATCTTGAACCAACTAAATGAAGCAGTAGAATTAAGCAAGCTTGAAACGACATCCATCAACAACCAAGAACTATCCTAGCTACTGGCATATTCGAACTAAATCAGAGAAGAAAACAGTAGAGTGTTCAACGCATAACCGAGATTAATTGAGCCTGAAGCAGAACATAAACAAAACAGCAGGGGAGGGGAAATCAAGCCAAAAACAGACCTGAAAATCGAGCAACAAGACGCAGACCAGAGCAGCCACTCAGGACAGAGAAGATGAACCGAATTCCATGGCAAAGAGCAACATTCGAATTTAGGGAAGGGGAAATGAAACTTCAAAACCATAACCAGTTCAGGCCTCCTAGCTTTGCAGCTCAGCTGAACATCAATGGCTGCTTCGCCATTGTTAAACGCAAAAGAAATTGAAACAGGGGAGGGGGAAACTTCAACCGAAACCAGCGTCGTTTAAGACCAAATCCTCAACTAAATGTAAAGATCAACTTTAATCCAACAAATCCAGCGTTCAATTACACCTAATTTGAAAATCTACAACTATCTAACATTAAACCCTAGCCCTAGAAATTGAAACATCTGAATGAAAAGGGATTCGAAAGAAAATGAACCGAAATTAAACCTAACCTAACCCTAAAATTACCTACTTCCTCAATGGAGCTTGTTGGCTGGAATTTATACTCGAGCCTCATGAATTCTGACCGTTCGATTTCGTGCGAGGTGGACGGTAGATGAAGGGGATAGCGATGGGAAATGTCGTGGCAACCCAAGCGTAAGTTGCGGTGGCAAACGGTTGGGATGGTGATGAGCTGTCGAGGAGAGAGAAACTGAAAGTGGGCATGGTGATGGAAGTCGAAGAACGCAAGGGATTTCGTTGGGTTGGCTTTCGGGGAAATGTGGGGAAGAAGAGGATCGCGAGGAGAGAGATAGTGAAGGGGAGCGGGTTATAACGCTGAACCGGGTTTTCGAAATGAACCGGTTCAGTTCACTCTGGGCTGGTTCGGTCCATTTTTTTGGGCCGGTTCATGGTAATTTTGGGCCGGTTCAACTCAGTTTAGCCCGGTTCTTCAATTCCCGACATTTTTCATATTTTTTCTCGCATTTTTTGCCATTTTTTCAAAATTATTCAAAACCTGCAAAAATAAAATAAAATAAAATAAAAACCTTAAAAATACGATTATAACAAGCATAAAATAGGTGTAAAAGTACCTTAAAAATAGCTCATTTTTGGCACGAACAATGGTCCCTTATAATTTCATACTAAAAAGTATTCAGGTTAAAATTTTGAGGCTATGATGACAAGCCAAATCCAAGCTAGGGGGAAAACCAAATATGCCCTTAATGGTACTCAGATTGAGTTCATAAAATTCCTTATTCAAGTAGAAGTGGACCACTAGTGACCTCTATATGCAATGTACTTAGGAGCTCAAGGGCGAGATCTCTATAAGTATGGTCCCACGACTTAAGAAAGTGACTTGTATCACCCCGAGCAAACAACCAACAAATATCATCCATCAAACCTGAACTAGTCAATAAATCCTTGTCAAAATACCAAGTAGCTACAACAAGTCTACTATTAACAGCATTGTATCGCGTAATGTGATCCTATTTACTTAAACTAAGAGGTGAGGGGCATTCCCTCGTGCCTTAGCATTAACAGTTGTTCGAGTGGTTTGAGTGGCGTCTTTGATGCTTGTCCTGATGTCCCTACTCCTTGTATAACCCTTTGCTTTTTCTTTGCTGCCATTGGCCAAATTTGAAAGTGATGTGATTAATTTGGCATTTCCTCAACAATGGAGGATCTGGGAGTATGGGTGGAGAGAGAAAATGAAGAAATTGGAAAAGTAGTGGTAATGAAGGGGTAAGGGATGAAGATTGATGGAAAAGATGGTGAATTTTGGTGGAAAAGAGGCAAATTTGAAGAAGATGGGTGGGATTGAAAATTGCAAAGATGGGGTAGAGGGGGTGAGGTTTTGGAGGGGGGGGATTAAACAAAATGAAAAAAATTAAGATGAATGTAGGGGATGAAGAAGAAGTTTGGAGTTATTTAGAGTAAAAATAAGGAGGATTAGTGGTGGTATGAAGGGTCAGTTATGGTGTTTTTAGCGAGATAAGTATAGGGTTAGACAAAGAAAAAGAGTATCACGAGGTAGAAGATGAATGAAAGAAAATATGGGTCAAAATAGGGTGAAAAACCCTGACTGCGGGGCAGGGGATCACTAGGACCATGGTGGCGACCACAAAGTGTCTGCGATGCCCGTTGTCTTTCATTTTTTAATTTTTCTGGGCTAGGTTGACCATGGAACGTGGCATAGGCTATGTACCCTCCATAGTCAACTGTTCTTCTAACTTTTTTTGTGAACCAAACCACCTACTTTGGTTTGTAACACTGATGGTTTGTGGCTTGTTTTGCCTTAAAATCTTAAACACACTCTTGTGCACTTTACTCTTTTTTTTTTTTTCATTTTTTTCTCCACCTCTTTTAATGCTGAGAACTATGTACATCAAAAAGGAAAAGAAGCAATTAAATAACTTAGGTTGCCTCCTAAGAAGGGATCTTTTAGGGTTAAGAGCTCAATTTTCCTTTTGTATACTAGATCAAAATCTATTAGAGTGCAGATGATGACCTTTCAATGGCTTCCTCTATAAAGTAAGGCTTAAACTACTGGCCACATTACCTTAAAGGAATTAGTGGACACACCCCACACCTATCCTACACCATGAGGAGAGACTTTGGTGGCTTGAAATGGCGTCGACGATTGGGATTTTAGCTTGCACGAAAACAATCTCAACTAGGAGTTGAAATAATAGAACCATGTTGCACCTTCCGTAGATTGCTTTTTCAGGATGTGCTTTTTATGTTAATGCTTGGTTCTGTCCTTGCAAATCTTTGAACTCTCATAGGCCTCTAACTTAAACTCATCGAGATCGTTTACTTGCAACATCGTTCTCGATTCGGCCACCTTAAAATCAAAATTGAGCATTCGAATAGCCTAATATGCCTTGTGTTATAGGTTAACTAGAAAATGGTAAAGACTTCCTAAACACTAACCGATATGGAGTAGTGCCTAGAGAAGTCTTGTAAGGGGTTTGGTATGCCCATAGAGCATCATCAAGTTTCAAAAACCAATCTTTTTGGGACTGGTGCACCATGTTCTCCAAATTACTATTCAATACACGATTGGATAGCTTAACTTGGCATCTTGTTTGGGATGATAAGGTGTAGCACCCTTGTGAAAAATCCCACATTTCTTTTTACAAGAGAGTCCAAGAGCTTGTTGGAAAAATGAGTCCCATTATCACTTAAAAGAGCCCTTGGTGTGCCAAATCTTGTAAAAACATTCTTCTTGAGAAACTTGATCAGCATCTTGAAATCATTGGTAGGGGGTGGCAATGGTTTCCACCTAATTGAGGACTACCACAGGGACATAGATGTTATTGTAGGAAAGAGGGAAAAGACCCATGAAGTCAGTTCCCTACATATTAAAAAGTTCCACCTTAAGAATACCACTTTGAGGCATCAAATGCCTATTTGAACCATTCCCTGTTCTTTGACATTGATCATATGTTATCACTAATGTCTGTTAAGCTATTAATCATGCATCATTTTATTAATTATTTCGATTATATTTTACACATTATTGCATCTAACTTACGTTATTTTCATATATTTTTTAGGTTAGGTATTGTGTTAATAAAGAGGAAAAGACGAGTCGTTGAAGCTCGGGTTTTACATGCTTGGGCAGAAGACGGTATAAAAATAATAATTATGGAAAATATTATTTCCATAATTATTTAATTTGGTTAGGGTTTCAAGAGTTGGAGGAAAGTTAGAAGCCTTAAGGGAGAAGAAGTCTAAGGAAGCAAGAGATCATGAAGCACGACAATCACACGGCTAACCCTAAAAAGCCACCTTCTCCCCACTACAAAAATAACCCATCATCATCACCTTCTGATCACCATCAATCTTCAGCTCCATGAAGCCCCCACGGTCTTCTTCCTCCCCATGCCTGCTTGCTCACCTCACCATCGAACTTCATCATCATCATCACGCCCCACCTCCCTTAATATCATCCTCCCCTAAACATCCTACTCACCGGCCATGCATCATATCAGCGTTCATCATCAACATCAGCCGGCTTCCATACCATTATCCAGTAATATTGATTTAGCTTGCTTATTTTTCTTTTCTTTTATAAGTTTAGTTATTAAACATGGAGTACTTGGGTAATTTATGTAATCTAATTTCTAATATGAGTGAGTAATTTTTTTATGCTTAGTATAATCTACTTGAAACCATGCTAAATTGATTATTTTGAAACAAGTTTCATGCTTCGTTGTCTAGTTAATTTATATTCATGATTCTATAGCAATTAGCATTTATCGTTTATGATATTTACATTAAATTAATTAGAATGCATGCTAGTTAGTTTAATACAATTTCGATTGATAGTTTAGGAGACTATAATACGTAAAAGTTATAGTCTTTTATGCTTAGGTATCACCCTAATTAATCATGGATGGCTCAAACCCATCTCTTTTAATTAGGTAATCGCTTTAGATCTTTGTTAAATCGATTTGCTGGCAAATTGGTTACAAAGCATTAAATGATGTTTTTCTAACTCGTAATGCTCTAGTTTGATTAAATTCTTGCGCTGGTGTAAGGGTTATCAAATTAGTAGGGTTTATATTAGGGCTGGACCTAATTAAACTAGAATCTAAGGAAAAACGGGAAAGAACCGCTGGTGGATGTCTTCTACAGTTTAACTCATGAATGAAATTAACTTGTGTGTTAATGATAAATATTAATTTGCATGGTGGATTGAGATTATACTAAGTATCCTTCATAAATTTGAAAACTTTTGACCATTATTTGTTGCTTAGAGTGAATTTGATTAGTTTGTTAATTTTCGTTCTATCTTAATTAGCTTCAACGTAATTTCAAGCGACCCCCCCCCAAAAGTATAGTCTTTTAGGAGTGTCTAGGTAATTTTAGATAGATTAGATTTTGATTTTTAGAGTGGTTATAATTTTAGATTGATTGATATTCAGTTTTAGTATTTAATTACTGGTTTGTTAGAAATTAGACTAAAAATAGTTATTTTTGTTCTTTTTTGATTTTTATTAGTTCCTAGGGTTTATATAGTGTCCTAGTCTGCCCATATTTAATTTTGTAATTTTTGGAAGTTATTCGATGATTTTTCAGAATTATTTTGAGAAATTGATAAGTGCAGGTTTTTAGGTTATTAATTCTGAAAATTTCGATTTTTAATTTTAATTTACGATTATTAGGAGTGGTTAAGTCCAGAAAATTGTGTCCTAAAATCAGGGTAATTTTTGTGACTAATTTCGTATTTACATTAATGCAGATTACTTTATTTCTAATTTCAGATTTATTATTCTACTTGATACTCTGTGCTAATTTCCTGATCTAATTTTTCTGAAATTAATTAGATACAATTTAGAATTTATAAGCTTATAGACCTGAAGAATAATTTTTTAGGTTACTGTTTGACAATTTTAATATTTATTTTCTGACTGTTATTTGCTGTTATTGATCTTTAATTAAAATTTCAGTGCTATACTGTTTTTATTTTTCTAAATTATTTAGGGAATCTTTTTACTATTTTATTTCCAGAATTTGATCTAAAATATTTGGGAGCATCATTGGGTGTTTTTTTCAGATTTTTATTCATTAGATTTTAATTATTTCAGAATTATTAAGATTAGATTTAATAAATTGGATTAGTAAAATCATTTAGGATTAAGTTAGCCTTTTTAAAAACAATCTTTCCTTGTGGATCGATCCCTACTTCCCTGTGCTATAAAAAGTATTTAATAACTGAAGTAGTGGTTAAATTTGTACCTCTCGACAAGCTTAACAATGTCATTGCATCCTTGAAAAGAGTGGGCCAATAGAAGCCCTTTGAAAGAACTTCGGCAATGGTCTTGTCGGGACCAAAGTACTCTCCATAAGTAGAAGCATGGCAAAGGTGAAGGACACTTTAGACCTTATCTTCTGACAAACATTTTTTTGTAAATACCATCTCCACACAGCTTGCAGATGAGAGGCTCCTCCCACACATAATACTTTGCATTAGTTAGGAATTTCTTCCTTTGTTTGTATGACAATTGATAAGTCCTCATCGTATACATCATTTTAGGGCTATTTTGCTTCATTTTGGGAGAATTATGTGATTACTGTTATTATTTATACTCCTATTCTCGATTTATGCTTGGGTATGGTTGTTTGATATGTTTTACAGGATTTTAGGCCTTTTTACCCATCATTTGACCCTTAATGGATGTATTTTGACCTCCCCAAGGACACGTTTGTGCTGCTACGCCCGTGGATTAAGAAAAGAGCAGAAAACCGATTCCAGCCAAGACCACGATCGGACCGTGGTGCCTGCCACGGATTGTGGTGAGAGGTGAAACCGTTGCCTCTTCGTTTTCCTGCAGCTGTGTGGCTGAAAACGTCTTAGTTTTTCTATAAAAGGGCGTCGTGCACTAGGAAGAAGAGAAAAGTAAGAGTAGCATAGTTTATCTTCTTTCTTAAATTTTTGTTCTTTTTTAGTTTAGATTCTTAGTTTGATTATTATTTTGGTGAGAAATCTTGAGTGTGAGTGTTTGAGTTTCAGGCGATTTTGAAGCCCTTGGTTGAAGGCTATTCTCAGTTAAGCCCTTCTGCTCAGATTTCGCATAATATTGATTAGTTGTTTAATCCTTAATCGTGTGTGAGTAGTTTAATTTTTGTCTAGGGATTTAGTAGTTTATGAAAGTATAGTTGGATCATATTTTAATCTAAAGAGTTGTGCTTATTCTCGTGATTGGTTTGATTTCGTTCTATCAAGCAATTATCATGTTGTGAGTGGATTTTTGGGCAAAGTTTGCTTGCATGCTTGATATAATCGAGTGAAAAACTGAAAGGTGATATTTGATTGTTGGACTGCTTGATAAACCTAACGTTGATCATCTCGAAAGAGAGATTTGCATGTTAGGAGGACATAGAAAGTAATTGAAGATGTTTAACTTGGATTAAGACAAATTAGTTTGAAAGAACGACTTCTGCTTAGTTTAGATAAATTTGGTTGAGTTCGAAGAGTTAGAATAAATTTTTGGAAAGATTACAATTCCTCGAGATTAACCGATTAGAGAAAAGTACATGTTTGTCATTTTGATCCAATCGCTTATCATAACTACATGAATTCCTAGACAATTTTCCTTAATTGATTCAAAATTAGTGAATTAGAAATTGTTAAATCGAAACCATTTGAATTAGAATTTTACTTAGCATATTCTGATGGATAAGACTCAATAGATTACATTAGTCCCTGAGGAATAATATCATTTTATCTATACTACAACTACCCGTGTGCTTGTGGCAGCAGTCAACAATCCCAAAGGCAACACCCCACACACGTTGTAGTTCACCAAATCAGCAAACCATAGAGTGGTTTGGTGAAAAATAGTAAGAAGTTTATAATTTGGGAATGAATCTTCTACAAGGAGCTCTTTAATCGGCATAGCCTCAAGCCCCAAATGCGACAAATGATCAACCACCGTATTTTCAAGCCCAACCTTATCACGAATCTCTAAATCAAACTCTTAGAGAAGAAGAGCCCATCGAATAAGTTGAGACTTAGAGTCAGACTTCTTGAAAAGATGATTCAATGCGGCATGATCAATGAAGATAATCACCTTGGAATTGATCAAGTATGAACAAAACTTTTACAAAGTAAACACAATTGCTAAAAACTCTTTTCTATGGTGACATAAGTCACTTGAGCCTCATCTAAAGTCCAACTTGCATAATAGATGGCATACAACTTGTTCTCTTTCCTTTGTCCTAAAACAACTCCCAACACATAGTCACTTGTATCACACATCACTTCAAAGTAGAGCTCCAAATTTGGGGTTTGCATTACAAGAGCCGAAATCAAAGCATTTTTCAACCTTAGAAAAGCATTCAAACATTGCTTAAAGTTAAAATGCGCATCCTTGACATGCAATTGGGCGAGAAGTTTTGCATTTTTTTGAAAAATCTTTGATGAACTGCTGGTAAATACTGACATATTTAAGAAAATTACTTACACCTTTTACAAAAGTTAGTGGTTGTAAATTCTCAATCACATCTATCTTTGCTTTGTCAACTTCAATATCTTTAATAGGAAACAATGTAACCTAGCAGAATCGCCCTCTTGTGCCATAAAATGACCCTTTTTCCAATTGAAGGCCAAATTCACATTCTCATATCTTTGCAACATGTTTGACAAATTATTCAAGTAATAGTCAAATGATGTAATATACATAGAAAAATCATCCATGAATACTTCCATATTTTTCTCCATAAAATCAGAGAAATGTCGATCATGCAATGTTGAAAGGTAGCGAAGGCATTACATCCTCCTATGTGCAAACGTACCACATGAACAAGTAAAAGTGGTCTTTTCTTGGTCATTAGAGTGAATAGGGATTTGAAAAATCCCAAATATTCCATCTAGGTAGTAAAAATAAGAGTTCCTAGCTAACGTTTTAAGCATTTGGTCCATGAAGGAGAGGGGAACATGCTCCTTGTGGGTGGCTTTATTCAGCTTTCTATAGGCAATGCACATGCACTAACCCGTTACTATTCTAGTTAGAATCAATTCATTGTTCTCATTTTTCATAACCATCATCCTCCTTCTTTTAGGCACAACATGGATTGGCCTTACCTACTTACTATCGGAGATAGCGTAGATAATGCAGCCTTTAAGCCATTTTGTAATTTCTTTCCTGACCACCTCTTTCATGTTAGGATTTAACCATCTTTGGTAGTTAATTAAAGGCTTATGGTCATCTTCCATTAAAATTTGATGCATGCACATAAAAGAGTGAATTCCATTAAGATCATTAATAGTTTACTGATATATGCTTAGACTGCACTTCATTTTGGGGTCATTTTTTTGTATTTTTAGGGAGAATTGTGAACTTTATGTTATAATCCATACTCCTTTTCCCATTTTACGCTTGAATATGGTTCTTTTCTGTGTTTTGTAGATTTTTGAACCTTTGTTCCTTTACTTTGGCCCAATTGAGTGCATTTTGATTCCCCATGGATGCCCTTAAGTCACCATGCCTGTCGAGAAGAAAGAAGAAGTAGAGAATGCTGAGATAGAGGCAACCACAGACCCTCCATAGTGAAGGCCACGGTCCATAGTAAGCTTAAAACTGCTTGCCTCCTCATCTTTCTTCATCTTGTGGGTGAGGACAACCGAGTTTATGCTTAAATAGAATTTTTTTGGCTGCAAAGAGGAGGAGAGGATAGAAACCCAAAGTATCTAACACTCACTTTTATTAGTAGTTTTAGGATTTTTCAAGTTTTCTTTAGAGTAAGAGAGGGAATCGGAGTGGAAGATTGACACTTGGAGGCTTGGAGTTTGGGAAGCCATTGAAGACCACTGTAGTTGCTAAGTTTTCCTCCCCTTCTAGTCTCTTCTTAAACCTTTTGTTTAGATGTTGATTATTTTAATTATGTGTGAGTAGTTTCTTTCTTAATCTAAGGACTTATTAGTTGAAGTATTGGTGTAGGCTCTAATTTCAATATTTATGCTTTATCAAAATTAGTTTGATTGAGTTGCATCTTGTGGATGAATTGTTGTTAGTAAGTTTTGGCCATATTTGCTTACATATACTAGATAGTTAAGTATAGTACCGAAAGGAGAAACTCATTATTAGAACAACAAGTTAGAACTTAATTTAACGACTACTTGAAAGAGAGTCGCTGATTGAGAGGAAAATTCTAGCAATTAAGAATCCATAATTAAGACTAAATAAAGGACATTTGAATAAATGTTAATTGGGTTAATTGAGGTAATTCAGTTTGTTTCGAAACAAAAGATTGAATTCTTAGTTCGATTGCATTCCTTTCAATCATCCAGTCTAGATAAAGTGCATATTTAAATGTAATGATCTAACTCTTTACTACACAAAACGATTTCCAAGATGTTTTTAATGCACTTGAATTTCCAATAGTTAAGTAGTGATAGTTGAGACAACCCATTGAAAATTAGGTTGTTTAGCCTTTTATAATAGGTTAAAACTCGATTCATTATGCTTGGTCTCTGTAGGATCGATATTAAAATTATATTGAAACAATCGTGCGCTTGCGGTAGCAATTAAGTTTTTGGCACCGTTGCTGGGGACCAATCTATGGATATTAAGTTTGCCTATTTAGATTAACTAAGTATTTTTTATATCTTTTTCTTTTTTGTATTTTTTATTTTTATTGGTAGTGTTTTGGGGTGATTTTTACAGGATCTTGCCATTTACATGCGAAGTCCCTTTCCATTTGAATTTGATCTGGAAATAAAAAGGACTTTTTGCTCTAGGAGGAAGAAGTTGAAGTTAGAGGAGTAAAGAACCAAAGCTCAATAAGCCTCTTTGACGATGGTGGGAGGAGGAGATGACCAAAAAAGGACGCTTTGAAATTTTATCACCATGGGGGTCCAAGGGATTGCCTTTAGTGTTGCCCAACCCAGCATGGAAGCCCACAACTTCAACCTTAAGCTGGCTCTTATTTCCATGGTGCAATATCTTTGGAGGCACCCCACCAGAAGATCCTAACTTACACCTCTTGGTATCCTTACAGGTGTACGGCAAGTTGAAGCTCAATGGCATTTCTACCGATACTATATGATTGCGGTTATTTCCCTTTTCATTGAGAGACAAGCCAAGAGCATGGCTGCATTGTTTGCCTTCGGATGCATCACAATGTGGAATGAGCTCACTAAAGTCTTTCTTGTGAAATTCTTTCCTCCTAGCAAGATGGTAAGTTTGAGAAACCAAATCACCACTTTTGTTCAAAGGGATGATGAATCGTTATTTGATGCCTGGGAGCATTTTAAGGACCTATTGAGCCTATGTGCACATCATGGCCTTTGACGGTGGACGTTAGTACAAGGTTTCTATAACAGAGTCACCCAACCAGTGAGGTCTACTATAGAGGCAGTGGCGGGAGGTACACTTATGAACAAGACTGAAGACGAGGCTTACAATCTTATTGAAGAGACGACGCTAAATAACTACCAATGGTCTAATGAGAGAAGCTAACCTAAGAGGGTTAAGGGTAAGTTAGAACTTGATGCTATGTCTATGTTTCTGCTTGGTAGATGCCATGTGCCAAAAGTTAGAATGATTGAATGTTAATTCTATTAGTTCAAGTACTCCTTCCATATCATGTGAAATTTGTGGTATGTTGATCATTTAACTGTGAATCATCAAGTTGGAAGTCCATTTGCTCAAGATTTTAGTGAAGTAGTTACTTTTTCAATAATTTTAATCCTAGACTCACTAATAACCCATTCTCTAACACCTATAATCCTAGTTGGAGGAATCACCCCAATTTCTCCCGTAGGTCTAATGCCCTTTCTATGCCTCAAATGAATTTTAGACCACTCCCTGGATTTCAAAGACCACCTTATCCTTAACAAACACCTCGAAAGTCCAACTTAGAGATCATGATGGAGAATATGCCTTTGGCGTAACAAAAGCAAGATGAGTATATTAAGTAATTAGCATCTAAGGTTGATGTGCTCACTACTTATAATAAGATGGTAGAAGCTTAAATTGCTCAATAAGCTACCTTTTCATCTACACCCCCCCGATAGAATTCCTAGTAAGCCTGACGCAAATCCCCATGATCAATGTAACTATGTTACCTTGAAAGATGGGATAGAGGAGTCTATAGGTATGGAGCTTGACGAAGGTGGAGAGATGTCTACAGCCGAGAGTGAGGTGAAAATGCTGAATTTGAGACCCTGCCCTTTGGAGGGGCGTGTAATGTGGTGATAACTAAAGAGCTTCCCCCTAAACTTAAAGACCCAGGTAGCTTCTCTCTTCCTTGTATAGTCGGTTATGTGAGGACTGATAGGGCCTTGTGCAATCTTGGTGCAAGTGTTAGTGTTATAACCTATTCTATTTTCAGGAAGCTTGGTTTAGGTGAGTTGCAACCAACACCTATTTCACGTCAACTCGCGGATGGTTCCATGAAGTTCCCTTTGGGTATTTTAAAGAATGTTCCTATAACAGTAGGTGATTTTTATGTGCTTGATGACTTCATCATCTTAGTATGGCTGTAGACGCATATGCCCAGATTATTTTAGGGAGACCCTTCTTGGCCACTTCTAGTTGCAAAGAAGGGAGGATGTTTGACATTTGACATAGGGGAATGTCATATTGAATTTGTCTTGTTTGAAAACCAGAATATCCCCTGTCCTTTATCTACTTTAGAAGAAGATATGAATTTTCATGAGATTAGCTCATTTGATAATTGGTGGCATGTTGACCCTTTTGTGTTTGAATGTGTTATATCTAAAACCCTCGGCCTAGATTATGCTAGGGTGGAGTTCAATATACCTGTGCCACGTAGCATAGTCAAGGACGAGCCTTATGCTACTAATGAGGTGTCCATGAGTGATTATTGCAGGTTTGCTCAAGTAGTGCAGTCCATGCCTCCTATTGATGATATCAAGTGTGACATTGACTTAGGAGTTGAGCTTAGTCGTGCCCTGTCTGATGGAGCCCACTACGAATTCATTCAGTGCATGGATTATGTTAAATGGAGTCATTTGATGGCAAAGAAGGACCTCCGTCTTCGGCTTTTGAGATGGTACCTTCTAGTGCAAGAGTTTGTTTTCGAGGTCTATGATAAAGGAAAATTGGGAGATATACGGGAACCCATTGACAAGCCTATTATCCACCACCTTTTTGACCGCGAGCCCTCCTAGAAGAAATGGTCGAGCTCCTGACCATAAAAGCGCACTTCTTGGGAGGTAACTCGAGTATTTTCTCATTTACTAGTTTTTCTTTTCTTTGATTGTATACAGTGTATTATTTTTGTTTAAAAAAGAGATAAAAAGAAGCCAAAAAAGAAAAAAAGAAAGAGTAAGAAAAGAAGTACAAAGAAGAGTGAAAAATCATTAAAAAAATCACACAAAAAAAAAATAACAAGAGAATTTTAGTAGTTGTACCAGAGCTATCCAAGAACTCCTCGTGGTGTCTAATTCAGTCTGTGGAATAGCTGCCAAGAAAAATGAAAAAAAAACACAGAGATAGAGCTCACCATGGACCCTCCGTGGCAGATCCCATGGTCCATGGTGAGGCTCTCCGTCCGCGATCAAGGGTTTTTCAAGCTCTTTGACCGAAGCACCCTTTCATTTTCTTCTACCTTTTATCCTTCTCTCTCCAAAATCTCCATAATCACCCACCTTTAAAACATTCAATTTTTCATCATTTTTCATCAAATTTCTTCTTTTTCTTCTCATTTTCTTCACTTTTACACCAAATCGCCCTCAAATTTCTCTTTTCTTGCCCCCTTTCTTTCACATTCTACCTATCTTCATAGTTCAAAATTTTTTAACTCCACTTTACCTCCCATTCTTCCAAATTCTCTTTTTTTCTTCTATATTTCTTCCCATTTCACCTTAATTTTCACAAATGTTGTATTTTTAGTTATTTTCTTTTCCATTTTCACTTCAGTTGGAGTTTCAAGCTTTCACCCATCCATTCACCATTTCAATGGCACCCCAGAAGAAAGCAAGAACTAACTAAGAGGCGGGAGACATCCAATCAAGCACCTCAATTAGCACACCAGACTTCCCGAACCTTAACAAATACACGAAAGCAAAGTAATATCCCTAACCCCCTTGGTTCAATACATCCCAAGCATATTGCTAGATATAATCATTTGAGTAGTAAGTTAGTTGTTACTAATCATTATTATGATGAGGATTTGTTGAAAAGATTGGGTTTGTTGGATGACATACATTGGGTGTTTGCCAGGGGAGGTATGGGGCAATTTTTAGAGATTGGGGACCACATTCATCGTGACCTCACCCTCATTTTTGAGTACGTTATAGGTGGAGGTCACGAGTGGGCCTTGTTGTCAAGAAAGATACATTTCCTTCTATCTAATAGGGAGTTTGATGAACTAAACTTAAGTGTCTTTAGTAGCATATTTGATTTTCCACCGAGTATGGACTTATCTTATCGATATTTCCCTAAAGAATTTAACCCAAATGTATTTTGGAATGAAATTTCTAGGTACCTTCAGTATGATACAAGCAACTCTAAAGGCACTGTCATTTGAAACCCGTGTATTTGAGTAACCCAATGATTGCTTGCGTGTGGTTTGCTTACGAGGGAGAATAGCTTGAATATGTCTGACCTGTCTGCATTGTATATCTTGTATAGTATGCTTTAAGGTGATCGACTTGACGCTGGTTCATCCTTGGTTAATCAGTTACATAGCGTAGGCACTAGTTCTGCACAGAGGATTATGGTTGGGGGTCTTATTACCCCCATTGCTAGGTCTGTTAGAATAGAACCGAACCTTGATAATGGAGTTCTAAAATCCGAGCGGTTAAACTTAGCTGCTTCAAAACAGATGACATTTTATAAGGTAGAGGCTAGGCGTGTTGGTTGGATTTATTCCGGGAACCATCTTATGCCTCTCCCTAATGTTGAACGAACCACTCTCTTCATCCGAGCCAAACTATACTTTTTGCTGGGTGCTGACGAGTAGGCATAGCCCGCACCACTTCCTCCCCTTGCCTCACCTAAAAGCCTCTAGTTCATCCCAACCGTCGTCCTCTTCTGATTATACTGGTTTGCATACAGTCCATTCAAAGGGAGTTAGGATCCTATCGTGCTTACATTCAAACTGAACATCCCGCGCTCCGTAACTTTGTCTAGGAGCAGAATGATGAGCTTCGTGGGATGATTGCTTCCCAAAACCAATACTTCTAACACTTTAGGGCCTGTTTAGAGGCTTGGTGAGACTGGCATATTTCTTATCCCCACCCTCCTTCTTTTCCACCTCCTCCTCCTTTTTAGTTCTTCTTTCTCAACCCCATTGATTTTTATGTCCTTGTATTGAGGACAATGCTTTGTCCAAGTATGGGGGACATAGGTGTGAATATATGTATTTGATGTGGATGTGTGACTAGTTTGCATTTTAGGTGTTGTATTTAGGAGTAGTTTACATTTTTAGTTGATCGTTTTGTTTTTATTTCTATTTTTAGGTTTCTTTTCTTAGTTTTAGCTGTTTCCTGTATTTTTCAATTTGCATGTTAAAGTGTTTTAAAAAAAGAAACTCAATTAATTATCACACTCCCTTTGTATGACAACCTCATCTTGCTGCATGCAACTGTATAATATAAAGTAGCAGACCATAAGCTATTGGCCTGTCATGACATACTTCACTATAGAAAATTATTATTGCAAATCACCTATGACCATGTGGTATGTCCTCATACATATACATTATTGCAATGCATTGTTCATATTGATTCAATATAAAGACATTAAGTCATAATGCTTCCATAGTCTAGAAGGTTAGATTCCATTTGGTATTGCATTAATCATGCATAATAATTTGTGATTGACATCTGTTTGTTGTCTTAAACATCACCATACCTAAACATCAAGTGTGTTTGTGTGTCTCAATAAAACCTCTAAATTGTATTCATCTTCATAACACAAACAAGCAACCCTAAACTCCGTAGAATTATCGTTACGATCTTGGTAAACTTCCCTAATACACGTATATTGATAAGAGGTTAACCAAATGCTTCCTTACTCTACTTTGTTAATGATGGAGTCCCAAATGAATACCTAACTATGTCGTTAGACATAAGACCAAGGGATATGCATCATGTACTTATACGCATGAACTCATTATCAACATCTCCTTTGATTAGTCGAACATAACGCATAAACACCCTATGGCTCATAGTGACCCCTAAGCCTATGCTTAATACCACAACTGTAGCGCCTCCAACCCCTAACTACTTAATTAACCTAAACTAATATTTATAAGTATGGTTGTAGTGGGAGGTTTAACGGTTGAATGCCTTGTCACTGTCCTAACCTATGAAAGGCTTTGAAAAAAACTATGTGACATAACTAGTAGTACTTTCATAAATGTAAGTTCAAACATGATTAGATAGATCAGGCTATAGCACAAGTCTACATTGCACTATATTTTGACCTTGTCATAAGTAAAATATAACTTGATATGCTATCTCCTAAACCTCTTCCCAAGCGTGTTTGTTCTTAACGTGCACCAGGCATGTCTTCCAAGCTCCGTCAAGTCTTTTTGTTATTCCAAGCCATTATAAGCATCTAACAGTGCCAATAGCAAAAGGTATGGGGGCTTTCTTCTGCTTCTTATTTCTCTTGGGCTTGTTAGGGAGAGGACTATTCATTGATTCCTTACCTACAATAGAAAAGATAAAAGATTCCTTATGAATAAAATTCCTTTCTTTGAAAGGATTTGCCCTCAAATCCTAACGGATGTAATCTAACAATGCTAACCTTAAGAACTTGTTGTCTTCTTTAGGCTTGAAACTACCCAATGTGCTTATAACACCACCCCTCTTGAATACGTAAGAGTTATTTAAGATCTCAGAGAGTGCTTCAAAGTGATCATTAGTCCTTCTAAGCCTTGTGTTCCATTGTCAATATATTCATCATGTGATAATTCATTTTCACGAGACCAAAGAGAGTTATCATTCCTAACTTCGTTATCCTCACGAATGCTTTCTTCCAAGACTTGTTTGATGGGGAAAAGGGCCACAATGATGGGTTCTTTTAGGATCACATCATCAAGCTATTGATGAGCTATTAGCGAAGGAGCTGTCACTTCCTCACTTGTGTTCGACTTTATCATTAGGAAGGTAATTTGAACCTTGCTTTTACTAGTGCCACACTCATCTTAGGTTTCATTCATGTAGAGGCTTTCCCTACTTCTTTCTCTTAGTTTAACTTTGTAAGGCTTGTGTAGAGATAAAGGGGCCAATATATGACTATCTTCATTGTGCTTAAGTGAATAGATTCTAGCATGCTCATCATAAACAACATGATTATCATATAACTAAGGTATACCAAGTAATAAATGACATGCATCTAAGCTAGTGAATCACACAAAACATCAATAAGGACCAATCAAGAATGAAAAGAGAGCTTTCCTAGAAATGGTTCCTTATTACTGGCTTAAACTATTGAAGGGAGTACGGAAACGGATTCTCCTTATCGATAAGTGTCTTAAAGGTGACATTGGTATAACTATGACTATCTATAATTAAGCCACAAATCTTACCTCCAAGTGTGCACCTTAGAAGAAAGATTTTTTCCCTTTAGTTGTCTTTAAGAGGAGCTTTGTGACTTGTAAAGTCCTCTTAATCAACAACAATTCACCTGTATTTAGAGTGACCAAAGCAAGCACATCATTTCCTTCCTCTCCATTGCTAGATTCTTCCTCAATAAATTCAATCTCTTCTACATCCAAAATGATAAGGACATTTCTATTAGGATAATCAACTTGAAAATTCCCATAACCATCACACTTGTAACATTTCTTGCCTCCAATTTCTTGGGTGGCTCACTAGCAATCTCTTTAGCCTTGTGAAGGGTTCTAGATTGAGGAAGAGTTTTGGTAAGGATGCAAAGGCTTTTAGTGGAAGAGGTTGGAAAGGATTTCCTACTCTTAAGTCGTCTCTCAACTTTAATTGTAAGATTCCACACATCATCAAAGGAAATATAAGGTTAGAAATGCACCTTATTATCAATATTAGGTGATAACCCTTTGATGAATCTAACAACTTTAATCTTAGGCTCTTCATCCAATCCAACTCTTATTTGGAGTTATTTAGACTCCCTATTGTATTGTTCCATCTTGAGATCCCCTTAGCTAGGAGAAGTGATCTTGAGGTAAAGCTCTTGTTTGTTTGGAGATGGTAGGAATCCCTTCTCTAGGTGCTTCGTAAGCTTTGGCAATGTCTTAACACTAGAGTTAGCTTACCTTGTTCTACTCTTCTTTAAGTTTCATACAATAGGGATTCACACCCTTTCGTTTTGAGAATAGCCAACTTGAAGGATTTTTTATCACTATATCCTTTGAGCTGAAATGTCATTTCCATGGATTAAACCTAATCTTGATGGCTTCCTGGATTGAGGTTGTAATCAAACCTCAGTGCTTTCGCTTTGAGATCTAGGAGGGCATCTCTTGAATGTCCTTATATCTCTCATTTCACATAAACATAATCTTCATTGGTGGAGCAACAGGAAATATCAATCATACTTACATCACGGTCTCAATCGTGCGTGCTTCTCTTAGTGGACATAATTGCTTATGCTTGTTTTAGCTCTCTAGTGATCTTCCACACTTGCTCTTAGAGCTCAATGATTTCCCAAGATTGAAAAGGTTCACCACAATTGGTCATAGTTGGGCATCATTACAAGAATAAATGAGGTGAAAGACGGAGACAAGGGTAGTATAGGTGTGATAAGGGTGACATAGGAAAAAAGGGGGTTTGGGGAGGTGGCATGGGCGTGCTTGAAGGCAAAGGCACTTTGTGCTAAGTCTCTGCCTACTGCTGAAAATGTGGCATGGTTGTGCTTGATGTCACAGGGCCCGTTCTAATTCTCTGGTTGATAGGTCAGGAAATTTTAGCAGCATCACAGTCATACTTCTTTGGACAGTTATAATGTGTTGAATTTCTAAGTCTTCGTTTTGACATTTTTGGGTATTTTTTATGGAGTTAGGCATCCTTATGCAATTTGGGATATGTTTTCGGGGTGACTAGTTATTTAGCACTGGGGTTCTATGCAGACTAAAGGATGATTAACACAATAAGAAAGAAAGGGTTTTGGGTAAAGACAATATGCGAGCTTGAGTGTGAATGCATGAGGGTTCTGAATGAGAAATATACAAAGCGAGGTTCTCTAGTTCTTATGCCGACATGATGATGGGCATGACTCCCTAAAAGCCCAAATATCATAATCACTCAACACAGCAAAAATCAAATGACTCTTTGCCTTAGATGCAATCTTTAGCAATCATTGTCATTGCAAGCTTTGAGCCTAAATATGAGAACCCAAAGATTACAAAAACTTCTCTGCCCAATCTCTCTCTAAATAATTAAAAGCCACTAGACAAATCTTAAAAAGAAGCTCTTTATCACCACTATAAGAAAAGATAAAGATTGAAGAGATTTTAGAGGAAAAAAAATAGTGTTTTGCCTTTCAATTCATCAAATACTCTAAAATTACAATGGAATGGCTATAAGTGCCGCTAAGGATGGAAATTAGTTGTTACATCAGCAGGGAAAGTGAACCAATAAGGTGATACAAACTATCCTAATAACATAAATCCAAACTCTAAAATAATGACAAAATCAATGACCCAGAATTTTTAGGATATTTCTCCCATCTTCGAAGAAGCTTCTAGAGAATTATACTCATCTAAATGGGAATGTCAACTGGAGCTTCTTCTTTAATGGGTGTAGATTCATTCCTTGTCTTGTAGTGTAAGGGTTACGGCTACAATTCTTCCACCTTGTGCAAAATTCCAAACCTATCTTTTGTTGGATTTTTCTACACACTTCCCCAATTCAGTGGCCGCCTCTCTCTCTCTCTCTCTCTCTCTCTCTCTCTCTCGATCTATCCGCATGACATTTGTGTTATAAAAATTACATGTATATAAAAAGACTCAAAAAGCTTTCAAGCCATACTCATTATGCAATTATTAGACATAAATAACTACCTCAAATGGTTAACAAAAGTTGGAGCTAAAACTAAAATTTCTGTGCAATTTTGATTATCTTGAAAAATTCACTCAACTTACTGCTAAAAGTAATCTTCAGTAGAATGCATCAATATACATTTTACACAGATTTTGTATAAGGATAACACCACAAAATACTAGGGGAAAAAATAATAAAAATATGTGTTTAGCGTTATTTCGAGTAAACTGAGGTAATCATTAACTAAGATCCCTTAGTTGGTGCTAGTCAGTTGAAAACCCAAAGTTGACTATGACGCCTTATGCATAAACCTTTAGAGTTTGGGCCTTGTTCGGCAAAATTAGTTGTTTAGATAGTGGATAGCAGTTTAGGTAGTACATAGCCATTTAGGTAGTAAACAACATTTCTGATTTAGTTGTTAGTGAATAGTTATTTAGATGAGCGGTTCAAACAAACAGGTTTGGTAAATTTATCTATTGGGGTAGCTGATTATTGTAAATTAACATAAAAGGATATATATAATTTTCAAAGATAAAATTTCTAAAAGATAATTTTTGGCCAAAAAATATTAAAAGTTACTTTTGAATGCCAAAAGTTAGTACTATTAGTTTTTTAGAAACGCTCCTTAAAGTGCCAAACGGTACTTGAAATGCTAGTTAGAATACTAGGTTACTGAACACTAAAATTTGTCCAATTAATGTATTGAATTAGTCAAAGCACTATACGTTACTCAAAATGTTATTGACGAACAAGACCTTTGAAACACCTTCATTCACACGAGATGACAACTGGGCCAATTCAAACTAAGCAACATATTTCAGAAGAACATACCTAAGTAGCCTTAAGTAAATTTGCAAGTGAAAATGACTTAAAAATCCAAATAAGCAAGAATTATGGCCAAATAAGCTTATAGGCTAGTGTCAGGAGTGGGGTGAGAACCTTCATGTTGATTTTAAAACCAAATTCTAGCAAACATGCATAAAACATGAAATTATGCTAGAAGTCGCACTTGATTATTTCTCTTCAACGAAAATTTACCAAGAACAGCACTAGATTTCCTCATAATTGCTCAAACATAGGAATTTCACATGCAAACCACAAAACCCCAATTCACCTAAAAAAGAAATAAATTTTAACTTGAATTCAGACGAAAAGGTGAAAAATCATGTTTCTGGAACAAGAAATTAAATACCATAATTTGTATCCTTAGGATCTTAACTAGAGCAATAGGACGGTCATGGAGCTTAAGAGAAGATGAGCGACAGTCTTAGAACAAGACCACTGCTGCTTTTATAGGAAGTAGATCCTATCGGCCCTCAACCAAGACTTTGTGGGTGTTGTTGGCCCAGTTCCTACATAGCAAGTATGCTATTGTGCCTTTCCTTTCTCAAGAAAATAAGAGGCTTCTATTACGTGGCTCATTTTATGCTAGTGCACTCATTCACATGTGTATTTTCAAATGGGACAACACATTTATGAATCCCCTAACTTTTTTCATATGTAACTTATACAGACACAAGCATAAACATAGACTCATATTAGACACCCTTTACCCACACATGGTCATTGTGTCTTGGAGTGGGTTAGAGGCACCATATCCAGTCCTTTACCTATGCAAGGTCTTCACTTGCACATCATTTATTCTTTTACCTTTATGAGATCCACGGGTTCTAAGGTGAACTGGAGCCCTGAAACAGACTTCCATACCTTTATATACCTATATAGGATCTTCACATCCTGATGTTGGTTTTAGCCACTAAACAGTTACAACCTAACCTCTTCCTGTTGTAGAAGATCTTAAGGTCATTGTATGGGCTGTAATAACCCTGAAACAGTCTTAGACATTTAGACGCCAAATTGTAGGCCTTATCTGACACTGTATGTGCATTCATTCCTAGACATCTTAGCTAAATAGAACACCTATATACATTGTATGTAACATAGCATACTTTGCACTTGACATTGTTAACCTCGGCCAAAGTGAGAGATTCTGTATACATATAAGTGTGTCGTTAAAGTGTAGACCGACCACATGCTACTTGTTAAATGCATAACAACCTAATAACAATACCTACTACCCTCACCTGTACGTGGTAGAATTGCTTATTCCCCAGATTTAAGGTTCTAGTTCTTGCATGAATTAAAAAAAATTTCTAAGTTTCCTCTCACTAAAATACATGGCTTTTGGGCAAATTACAGGCACAGGGGCTTAAACTCATGACCTTGTGGACGTAATAGTGAAAGCACGTAGCATAGGGGCTCTGATCATGCACTTGAGCGTAGAGGATTGTTCTTTCAAGATTATTGTAGGAAAGTTTCAACTTGTAAAATTATTTAGCACTGCCACAATTTTTTTAGGAAAGTATAAAAATATTTCAGCAAATATATTTCCGAAAATAATCTCTGCAATTCAAAATGGGGATTGTCTTGACTCTAAGGCATGAGCCAAAAGCGGGGTCCAATAATCAGTGTATGACTAGTAGTATGGACACTAATCTACCACCGACATTGTTGACATATCAATGGCCTTAACTATGGTTTCAAAAGACAATGGTTAAATCTGCTCGTTCCATGTAAGTGTCAAATATTTACAATATAGAAAATAAAATAAATTAGTGATTTAAGCATCGAATACATCAATTTTCATGATCTCTGGTTGAAGATGCCTGTTCAATATTTACAATATAGAAAATAAAATAAATTAGTGAAAACTAATATTTTTGAGATTACTTAGTTAGTTACATAACTTTACAATAGAATATGCACAAAATAGGAAACAATTAAGGTGGATCAAATAAAAACATGGTAATCAAAATTTTTAATTTAGAAAATAAAATAAAAATAAAAAATCCGTGCAATCCGGTTGGTAAGGATATTATTCAAGGCACGAAATCAAGCTTATGGCTAAAGGGATGATTGTCCTCCTAACAAAAGAAGATTGCCTAGCAAAACAGCCTGCTCTTTAGTGTGAGTGGGTAAGAGAGTGAGTAAGAGAGAGAGAGAGTGTGTGTATGTGTGTGTGTGTGTGTATGTATGTGCATCTGTGTCTGTGTCTATGTGTCTGTGTGTGTGTGGCAGAGACACACACACAAAGAGAGAGAGATAAAGAGAGAGCTAGAGGAAGAGTAGTCTTTCTAGCAAGGGAGAAGATAGGAGATGTGGTGAATGTGTCGTGTTAATGTGTATGCTGATGTCCTTTGAAGAAAAAGGAGATACTTATTTTACAATGGAGAGGGTTGAATGAATCTTCCTATGGTTTGTAGGTTTAGCAAAGATTGCATTCTATAAAATAGTTTAGGAGAAGATCTTATTTTAATTAAGCAAAATTGCTCAAGGGGGGCATGCGAGGGCTGGTAGGGTAAGAGAAACTTCCTCCTGGAATCAACTGCAGGAAAAGTATAGCCAGCGACAGGTCACTAGGTATGACAATTTTCGTGATCAACTTGCTTTGGTGTGAACTTTCTCGTTTGACCTTCAAATACATTAATTCTTTTTTGTTTTTTTGAAAAAGAATTATCGAGTATAGTTTCCAATGAATGACATTTTAGATCATTTGGACAAGTGTGGAGATATTTACGGGCCTAAGATTAAGATGATGGGAGTTTCTATGCACATTACATTATTAGACACATATCTACTATGTTGCTTATCGACATCGAGCTTATAATATGTCATTGGAAAGCTTTCCCAATGAGGAATGTAATTATTTAGAATCAAGTCCTAAGGTAGGGTCCAGGATTGCACGATTTACTAAATGGCTAGCTTGGCTCTATTTTTCAATTTTTCCAACTTTTGCATTCTTTCTAATGTTTTTGTGGAACTTTCATCTGAAAGCTATTTCTATAGGGTGTACGACTTTTAAGAAGTCTAAAATGAAGTAATGTTACCTCTAATGAGTTGAGTAAGTATCAACATTGTGCCGTTAAAATGCACATAGCATGCAACTATGTGTTCAATCTATATTATGAGCACAAAATAATGTGTCTGTTGAAGGCCCTGCTTTAGCAAGGGTTGAGCAGTTAAATTTGCCATGTCATGTCGACTGTATGCAAATATTTAGGTATCCTCCAATGTGTCAAGGAAAGCATAGATATGGATGAGCACGTAGAATACACAACACATTAAATACGCAAGTAAAGGGAAAGGCCTTTTTAGGGATCTGAATCCCCATTTCACCTGGGGGAAAGAGTGCAACATGCAAAATATTCATGACCCCATTTAGTCTTTGGCTAAAAAGGCTAAAACTACCACTTAACCGAAGCCAAGCAGGATGAAGGGTAAAGTAGGTAGGGTAAAGATGTAGATAAGTCATCGATTTGTCGAGGAGCTAGGTTTGCAAGTGCACATGTTTGTCGTGTGACATATGATGTTTGTGCGTATGTGTTAAACAAGTATGCCATGTTTCTATGCATGTCAAGGGTTTATGTCACACATATGTAGGCATATAGTGTATATGTATAGTTCTAGGTGTGAGTGAGCGAGAAATTTCTAGTATATTGAACCTAACTAGGGATTTCCAACCCAATAAGTAATCATGGTATTAGGAAAGGAAGAGTTTTATAAGGCTATTGAATCCACCCTAGCACTTTTGGTGTGATGGAAAAAGGTGAAATTGATCAAGGTAAATAATTTTAAAGATATTGATCCGGCCTTAGAACTTCCCACTAGATGGGAAAGGGATACATGGGTAAAGGTACCAAATTTTGAGCCTACTAAACCTACCATGAGACATCCAAACCGATGGTAAAAGGTGAAATTATAAAAGTTAGAGAATTTTAAGGTATTAAACTCGCCTTGGTTATTCCAACTGGAAGGGAAAAGGTGAAATTCTAATTGAGTGAGAATGCATAGGAAACATATTATGAAAAGTAGAGATAACTGCACGCTGGTAAGGAAAGCTTAAAGATGTACTATGCGATATGAATAAATAAGGCAGGGGCACCTGTTAGCCACCTCTTGACTGTCCAGTGATACTTAGAGGATTTACATGTGTTCTATTGGTGATCATATTGATAACCTTATTAGACTACTCTAAATGGATCTTAGGCATTTTTGTAAGTCGTGTTTCCTTATATAGATATATAATGATAGGAATGGGCTGCCACAACTCTTTGTCGAATTTCATGAAGGAAATGCTTAATCTCTTTTGCAAGAGGTTAGTATATAGTGGGATATCAATCCTATATCTTTTATTAATGTTGTTTTTCTTTCTAAATCTCTTGTAAAGATGGTGCGAACGACAAGAAGGGACGCCATCCCTTGTCACAAGTGTTTAGATTTAGGCTGACATATGGGCCAAACATATAAGTGTGGTCTAGCTTAAGCACGCATCCAAAATCTATGACATGGACAAGCTTACTGTAAGATGTATGTACTTCATTCGAGAGGATGCAAAGGTTAAACACGTGAGTACTAGTGTATATACCGGTGATCACATGTGGGCATATAAGTGCGAATGCAAGATGCATAAACAAATACTATAATGAGACTATGGCGTAATGCAAATGCTAGGTTAGGCTACACATGATGACAACAACGACATTCTAGTTGCGGTAAGGAGATGTCGTAGTAGATTATTAGGCTCGCACAGGGTGTAAGACAAGAGATGTTTGGGTCGAAGAAAATAAGTTCGGTAAGGGGCAAAGGATTGGTTTTGCAAGCTCTCAGATATAATATGAACTAGAGACTGGACTAAGTTAGGTCGGTGAAGGGCAAACCCAATTGGGTTGGTGAAGGGGAAACTAGGTTGCACGTAGATGTGAGGATTCCCAAGGTAAAGCAAGACTATACAATATTTAGTTGGTAGAGGATAAACCTTGTTATACTGGTGGTAGATGTGAAAGAGTGGAAAGAAATCCTAGTTACGCTAGAGAGATACATGTAATGATTGGGATGGTAAGCTAGGCTAGCCTAGCGAGAGTTATATAAGGATGTCATAGGGAAACCGAATTAAGCAACTGAGAAATGGTTAGCATAATCCAATCTTAAGAAGTTGGTTTGAGGATTGAACTAGGTCAATGATATGTGGTTAGACGCAAGTAAAGCAACAATGGTAAGGATGAGGGCCTGAGTTAGATAGAGTTCTTTTCTTAGAGGCGTGGACCATTTGGGTGAGGAAGTTTACTCCTTTTACGTGAAGTGTTATGCCTTTGTTTACAAAGATATCGATTGTGGAAATGTATATGTAGGCTCAAATTCTAAGTTTATGACCATGTTCAAGAATAGATGTTGTGAGTCTAAAGGCTTTTTGAGATGCTCGGGGCATATATAAGGTCAAAAGTGGTAAACGGTATGGCCAAGTCTTGGAAATGCAAGTTTAGTAAGGAGACACTTTATGAATCCTTAGAATACCATGTTGCTTAAATAAGTTTTATGTTGTTCTCACCAAGATTGATTAAGTAAGATGGTTACGTCTAAGAGAGGTTGCCTGGGCATCCATATGGGAATCAGGCCAAGTGTAGTTCTAAGCAATGTGTAACTTAAATGTTTTCCCTCTTAGAGGAATTTTTATGGTAAGGCTAGGGCTATATAGGTGCGCAACGGATGGAGAAATGGCATTAAGGCTCCAAAGTGAACCCATGTATGTACCCAAATATATGTGTGCGAATACGATGATCCAAACCAATTATCGGTTTAAAAATTCCTTTTTTTCTTATTTTGCTTAATGTCATTCTTGTTTCATAGTCCGCCTATTTTAAGAGATGATTCATCTGGAGATACACCCTTGAAGATGTAACTCAAATCCCTTTTTTTGGACAAACAAATCCATTGTTCCTTCCTTTTTTTTCCTTTGTTTTTTCATCTTTGTCTTTTTTGTTTCTTTTTTACTTTCACTTGTCTTTTTTCTTTTTTTTTTAGACGAGAAAACAATCTAGTGTCATGTCTGTACTAATCTAACATATGTAGTAAGCATTTGAATGATGGCTCCCGATCTCATCAATTAAGGCATCAGGTAATGATGTAGCTCCCCGGGCTCTAGCTCGAGCCCCTAGAGTGGGCATGGATACAACTAGCACTTATTAAATTTCAAACGTAAACCTTGTTCCATACTAGATTGCTCGATGTTTTATTTAGGCATCATGCACTAGAAACTTAATTCCTGTGCCCCTCCCTCCAAAGTGAGGTATGACTTGGTCTTAGGAGAGTGTGGGATTAAAGGGACCAATAGGCTTTTAGGAAGATGTGAAGATACTAGGTTGCTAAAGGAGGCCTCCCATCCCAAGCAAGTTCTTTTATTTAGACACTTTTATTTTCTTATTTATAAAGATTCTTGGAATTTCATTTCTTGGTTTTCATCCCATAGTTGGTCCTTTTCTTTAGTTAATTTTCCCAGCTTCAATTCATCATAGGATAGAAGCTTTCAAATTGGGAATTGATAAACCATACAAAAGAGAACTTTTGTTAATATGGAACTGAAGTGATAGACCTAGACTTAAAACTTACGATAAGGCAAAGGACTTCCGGACTTGAAGAAGAAAGAAAACTAAGGAACCCAAAGTGCTACTAATGTTTATGTAGTTGAGATAGGGTAAGAGGATACTGTAGTATAATTTTCAATCCTCCTATATGAAGGGAACCTTATGGTTTGTTAAAGAAGATAAGGTTAAGTGTGTCACTATCAAGTACGTCCTGAATTGCATTGCAAGGTTGGAGCATTTATCTGTGGAATGTCCTTACCCATTGCGATAGTAGCAATAACCCCAAGGTCATTGTCCTTGGTTGTTTTACTGACTAGGATCTCTAGTGCCGGTCTGATGAGCTAAATAGGACCTTGATGTTTCGGGTTCTCAAAAGAATTAGTTAGTGTCATGCGAAGTGGAGTGTATATTATGTCCCATCATGCTCGCCAAAGTCTATATGGACTAATTATTCTTGTCTTACTTATAACCTGGTGGTTTGGGTTGAACCTACCTATTGAAGTGGCACCCGCATGTATGTGTTGTTACTAGAGGTATTACATCTCCCTTACTTAAGATTAATGGTAAGACTTGCGACTACACGAAGCCTCTGGTCGTATTTATGCTCGATGTTGCCATTATTTAGTTTCCCTAACATGCACCACGGGTAATGATTACAAAACAGGTTGTGAAGGTAGAGCTCAAGTTTGTAAACATTTAGTATTGTGAGCTTACATATGAAGGGGTCCCTGGTTGGTGTAACGGCCTGAACCTAAAAACAACTAATTACATTGCATTATAGTAATTACAAATTAATCAAGCTGGGCGCCGCATTTCAATTTTGCATTTTATGTATGTATACATATATACTGTACATCGCAGGTTGGAACAACGGCGTGGCTTCAAAATGGATCTTGTTACGCTTCTAAATAATTCATTCAAATACTAATAAATATTTGAATTACCCGATGAATAAATATTAGCCTAATTATCAAGGTTTAAATGAAAAGCGATAATGATAATAATAGACGAATCAATTTAATAACAATCCAACAAAAATAAAAAGGGGGCAAGTTATGTATATAAAAAGAGTGAGTTAATAATTATGAAAAAAAAATGAATGAAAATACAAAAATTAAAATATTTTTCCCAAATTTACATCCAAAAGATGTAAAATTTAAAATTATTAATTTGAGCCAAAACTATTATTTCAATTATATATATATATATATATATATATATATATATATATATATATATATAAAATGAATGAAAAAAAAATAATAATAATAATAGAAGGGGTGGATAAAGATAGGAAAAATCCAGATAAAGATGATTTGTCACTAAGGAAAAGGGTGGGAAAAAAAAAAGAAAAGAAAACCAAAAATTAACCAAAACTTAAATTAACAACCCAAATTAAACAAACAAAAAAAAAAACAAAAAACACCCCAAACCCCCTGACTCCCAGACCCGACCCCCCTCCCCTGATTTGCAAATCACCCCCTCCCCTCTTCCTTTGCTCCGGCCCACGCCACCCAGCCGACCGATGCCCCCGGCCGACCCCGGTAACTGGTAATCGCTGCCAAACAAGCCCATAACCGCCCTCTTCTCTCTCTCAATTTGCCTTGCTTTGTTCCTTTTGTTCTGTTCGCTGGCCTCCTCTGCCCGTTGCGCGCTTGCCGGCCGATCAACGCCACCCCCATCGCCATCCATCATCATCGGAGACCGCCGCCGGGCACCATCGTCCTAACTGTCATCTTCTTCTCCACCTTTTTGAGTGGGTTTGAGTGGGTTGAGAGGTGAAAACCCTAACTCTCTTTAACTCAATTTTTGATGTTTCAAATTTGAATTCTGTGTTAGATGGTGTAATTAACATTGGTGAGTATTTATTTGTAAATTCCTTGGATTATTGAGGATGTTTGATTTGAGTTGTGAATTGGGGGAAATTAAGATGAGTGTGGTGAGTGAGAGTTTGGAAACTATGTTGAATATTAGTTGTTTGTGGTGATGTTGAGATTGATTTTAATGCTTTTTGAAATGAGATTAAAGTGAAATAAATGTTGGGTGGATGAGTTGTGCCATGAACTTGAGATATTAGGGCTTATGGCTTGAATGATGTTCAAGATTGATGATGTAGAGTATTAGTATTTAACTGAGTTAATTGATGGTTAATTAAAGATATATGTGTATACCCATCAGGTTAGTGTGCGTGTGTACTAATTTATGAACATGATTCGGTGCTTAAGGTTGTGATTTGAATAAAGGGAATACAAGCTTGGTTAGAGTTGGTTGGATGGTTTTTAAGCGAACTATAATGAAAATTTAGAGGAAATTAATGAGAGTTGTATGTTAATTACATGTAGGCAATGACCGTGAACATATGAATTTTGGGGTTAGGTGCTTGGATAAGACCCAATTATGATTATGTGTTTTGATGGTTGGATGAAGCTAAACAAAATTTGGGATTACCTTATTAATGTTTACCTAAGTATTTGGGCATAATTAAAAACGAAAAGAAATGGGTGGGTAAGTATGGGGTGAATTGGATTATAAGATCTGGATAATCGCATCATTGTGACTCAATCTTAGACCCGAGTCTAAGGCCATGACCTCACCTAAACCGTTTCAAAATATAAGGATAAAGCTTATCAGTGACTCACCCAATCGGGTAATAACCAAAAGTATTCGTTAATACAATACCAAGGATGTGGTTTATATCCACAGGTGCGATGGATATTAATAACAGTAATACTAATAACAATAAATATGACTATAATAATAACAACAATAATAATTTTAATAATAACAATGGTGGTGGGGATCAATAATTTCTAATGACGATAATACCAATAGTGTAATGAACTTATAGCAATGATTCGGATAGTGATAGTGATGATGTCGTCATTAATAAACACATGGCAAGTCACCCCGCCACTTTTATAACATTCATTAACGAACATCGACAACATAAAGGGGAGGAACAAAAACAAAGATAAAATGAAATCAAATTAAGTTAATAATCATTGTTATGCTAATGATAAAAAGAGAAATCGAATGAATTTAAATTATTCATTAAGTCGAGAATTTTAATAAAATTTCTTAATCTTGCATTGATCGAGAAAACGACATATTTGGAGCAGAAGTGAGGTCACTGTTGTCGCTTCAAGCTACCAGCAAGTGATTTTCTCTAAAACAGAGAGAGATTTTCAAAGACTAGGTGCGTACATTGCCTGTGCTCTTCGAAAACTCACTTGTTTCTCAAGTTATACACAATCAATATGATATTCATATAATGAATCATTTTATGCAATGTTTTATCACATAAATAAATGGCTCCATCAATTATCAATCATCAGGGCTTATGCCCTTCAATTTACCCACACGGCTGCAATTCAGGCTTTCCGATCGGCCTGGGAGGTGTGCACCCATCTCAAGATCGCTACAGACGTCAACAGGGGTCCGCTTCCAGATAATAACCGGTAAACCAACTTTACTCTTACATTCTCTCTCTCCTATTTGCAAAATAAAATGTTTTGAAATGCGGACGTCAAACTATTTAAACTCTAAGTCTATTTTACTGCATAGGGATGTATGTGCTGAGTTTCGACTCATATTTCTAATGTTTTTGTGTTTTTGTTTTAGGTAAGGGATCAGTGAATAGTTTCCCTCCTGCCAAGCTGGCAGGTAGCAAGTAATGAGCGAGAGTTGAAATATTACTGAATGTTAGTTGGTCAAGTACTCACAGTGTTGCGGGTAATTTCAAGTAGCCTTATTCCGTTATAGAACAGTGGTAATGCCTTCAATCAAAAGACTTCCGCTACGAATCATTAGGAAATAAGTGATTAGTTAGAGTAACCAGGCATTAGAATTGGGGCCGTTACCATTGTGGTATCAGAGCCAGGTTTGCAAAACACTATGAGCATAGGACCCTCGAGGTTTAGAGCCACAGGGAGTTATAGGGATGCTTATGAGTTGTGTTGGACTAGTGAAACGAGATGTTGACTAGGAGTTTATGTGTATGCGCACGTCATAAGGATGTTTCAGTAAACGTTTACCTGGCTTTTAGTCTTTGGTATTAGGATCAGTGACACAGTTAAATAATATCTTAAGAATTTCATCGTTATCAAAGTAGAGTGAGAAAGCAATCGGTTAACTTCTTGGTGACATACGTATTCCAAAGAAGTTTATTAAGCTCATAGCAATAATTTTATGGAATTTTGGGTTGCACATTTGAGTTAACAAGATGTTTTCAATTTAGTGGTTTTACTAAGACGTACTGAAATACTGAATGTTTGGGGTATTGTGATGTGTAAGACATGGCAAGAAAGTGAAGTTCGTAAACTCTCACATGATTAATGCAGTACCAAACTGCATTTAACTTGCTAGACAAGGAAATGTATCATGTCGTAGCATTCACGGATTGATCAATATGAAATAGCAATTTCAATAATGCAATGAGGTCAATGTATGAGGGCTTGTCAAGCCATTATAGATGTTTTGCAACAATAATTAGGATGAAGAATTAGGTGTTGGCAATTCAGTAGCTTATGGAGCGCTACTTGATATCATATGGGTTATTTGCGACAAGATAAGGTGTTACGTAAATGAAGTGCTGTCATTTACATGGGCTACCGACTGCTAGGTGTGTACAAGTCTTTATAACCTAAGAGCTTGTTTTGCAGTGAGGGAGGTAGTAAGTAACGAAGAGATAGAAGATATTTAGACTTAGGATGTGGTGGACGTTTTGATTCTGGGTCGTTGACCCAGATCATATAAACAAATATGCCTCAATCTAGGCGATAGTAGGCATTAAAAACTCTAGAATGTGTAGGGGAAAACTCTTTTAGAGATTTAAGATTTCATAGTTTGGTTGGGTCAATAATGTCCACCCTTATTATGAGGCTAAAGCAAACTCTAAGGCACTTGGAAATGACTATGGACGGGTTTTCATAAGAGGTTCTAAGCCGACGATATAAAGAATTTCTCTTAATTATGTTGGATTAGGTCATGGATGTTCATGGTCAAGCTATACTCATTAGATTCTGCAAAATAAATTTAGTGGAGAAGATCTTACTTTGTAGAGCATCAGGTGATTCGGTAAGTAAGCTCCTTGGGATTAACAAGGACTAGATACAAAGGAAAAAGAAAAAAAATAGAAAAGAAAGAGTGAGAAGAAGGATAGTTAGATATTGGATTCATTAAAGTAGCAAGAGTGACGGCCCACAATTTTGAGCATGCTCATTGTGGTGAAAAACGACTATCTACAGAAGTTAAACTATAGGAAAAGGACTTGAGGAGATGTTATATATGTGGACGAAGTCGTTACTTTTGTATATAAGAAATTCTAGAAGACATAATTTATATTTTTGCCAGAGTGGATAAGATTTGGGGAGATAAATAATATTTAGAGAAGTATAATAAATTACAAGAGTTATATAGGTTGGACTAATTAGGGCACTTGTTGATGCACGACAGTTTATGTTGGTAAGGAATTGGGAGTGGTGATTCGAATATATATATATATATATATATATATATATATATATATATATATATATATATATATATATATATATATATATATGTATATATATTACGTGGACTCTGTAGAAGTATTACTAGTGATTCTATGAGGTCGAGATGTCAAGTTCAAAGGAGCACTAGCAGGACAGAAGTTCAGGCACAATAATAGAGGATTGTGGGGTACTAAGATCTAAGACATGTTTGCATATAGATTGAAACCCAGGCGAGTTTCTTTTGAGCATGTCCAACCCTTGAAACTCTAGTTGCATGAGTCCCTATATTGATCCAAATGAGTTTATAGTGACCTTTGGCCAACTAATATTAAACCTCCCTTGTTAGACATCACTATATAAATTAGCATCCTTCTTGTCCTCCTTGGTTACCACCTAGAGCTAGCCACCTCTATTATGCAATTACATAGCAATACAAGAAAAGTGGTCATTTACGAAAGGAAAAACTATCGTAAATGACTTCAAATCCTATCACTAAAGCTTTTTGCGATAGGAAATTGTCCTGTCGTAGATGTGGCTGACGCAAATGATCTTTGGCGACAACCCCGTCATAAAAGATATGGTGTCTTTTTATGACGCGTCTTGTCTCCCGTTATAAGTAGTGAAAATTTTTATGATAGATCATTTGTTCCTATCGTAAATAAGAAATCCACATACAACTACTTCTCCCGTCGTAATAAACTATTAATTCAAAATATAATTATTCAAAGTGTTTGTGCAGCCCTTATAATATTATATTTCATAAATCAATGCTCTGAATAGTATATATATATATTCCTCCAAAAGTTTGAATACATATCTAGCTTATTAATTCCACCAAATGAAAAAAATTGTACAAAAGCACAAAATTAACTAGTAATTAAGAGGCATAACAAAATAGCTAGCGAATACTAGGAGATCATATAATTAGCTATATATAGCATGATTGGTTTCAATACAAACCCCAAAAGTTCCAATGCACATATATGAGGCTATGAAGTATATATTAGCCTGTAAACTTATCATCAGCTGCTGTACAAAACCCAAAAGCTCAATTGCATGTGCTAGGAAGTGATAACCTCTAAACTGATTAGTTTTATATAAGACCACAAAAGTTGTATTGCATAAGAAGCTTCTCTCAAAAAATCATATGCATTTTCTAAAAAACTAATGAACCGCCCTACTTAATCTTCCAAATCCTACCACCTACAACAAATAAGTATAAGCAAAGCCAATATCAGTTTTGACATATATTATCCATATCTGCCAGAATATAAATCACTTAATGTGGTGAATGCTTTCGATTATTAAAAATAATATGGAATTGAAATACATCAGAACATGAGTTTCTAATTGCTTAAGGTGGCAATAGAGAGAAGTTACTTGCAACACTTACCCAGAAACAATGTCACAGAGTGCTATTTGATGTTATGAGTATCCCATACCTTGCCTGTCAACGTCACTCCTAAATTAGAATAGATCCAAGTATTTGATAGTATATGGTTATAATCTAAATCATATGGTGATATATCACTAGGAAAAAAGTTATTTCGAGGAACCACAAAAATAATCTGACATTTCAATAAATTAAACAACACAACTGAAGCTTTCATTCCAGACCTAAACTCCTGAAGTGCATGGACATTCAAGTTACTCAGGCACTTGCTTAAGTATCAAAGGCACATGACAGTAAATAGGGACATTTAGATTCAACGAAGCTCCAAAATCCGGACTTGAACTCCTGAACCTCCAAAATCCATACCTCCTCTAAAAATGAAGTAACTGATGCAAAAGAAGGAGCTGGGGAGGTAAGTAACTAAATGTATGGACACTGACAATTGCAGGCTTACAATTAGCTATAAAAGAATGCATAGTTTTGATTTTCGTAACATTATGTTCAGCCAGACTGAGGGTAAAGTCCGCAGTTCTCTAGCCCTTGGATGAATGGAAGTACGATAATAAACAATAATTCCTGCTAACGTGGAATGCAATGTACTTAAATGTGGCAAATTTTAGTGGCAGGCTGCATCTGATTCCTGGGGATTATCTATGAGTTTCATCAGCATAATCTTGCTTCCAATTGTGGGAAATGCAACAAAACATGCTGGAGACATCATTTTTGCTTTCAGAAACAAGTTGGATATAAGAAGCCACCTAAAGTTCTCTAACAGCTAGCACTATTCAGTTTGTAAACCCCCCCCCAAAAAGAATTATGGAGTCATTTGTTTGATGGCATCAGTTACTCATTGAGGCAGAAAAAATCAAGGCAAGGCAAGCACTACCCCACTGCCTAATTCAATGAAGCTCCAGCAAAATTGTTATTTTCAAGATTACAAAATATTTAAACTATTATTCTTCAATAAAATCACCCCAATACTTTCAGCAACACTATAGTTCATGAACCATGTTGCATTGGCTGCTACAACATAGCAGATATCATGCAAAAACTTATCAAGTAAATAGCAATTAAAAAGGACATTCATTATCAAAATATCTCCTTCAATCAGCAAAATTCATTTCCCTCATCTACCACTTTCTGGCTCCTCAATTGAAGAACATACAAAATTGTATGACTGTAGAACTGAACTATAAAGTAAATGCTCCTTAACTAATAAAGTCATTCCCTAAGAAGTCGCTAATAAGTGTTATTCATTCTTTAAACTGAAGTCTATATTAGTTGTTATAAAGAGACTCTGGCATAAATGCACCAAAAATTATTTCAACTTAACCCTCTTATCCACATCTATCCACGCACAACTCGTAATAGTCTCATGCAACCCTCATGAAGAAGGCAAGTTAAGACAAGGACATACAGCTAACTTTGAATGCTTAAAACCAGGCTTTTTAACAAATTTGAAAAGCACATATATAGCGATTATTTTACCAATTATAACTCCAAATCACTATGATTCAAGACTTGTTATTCTAACATGCTCAGGCGGTGGTGGCTGGTGGAATATGGCCTTGAGTGCAGGGCATCGAACATTAGCATTATGTGAATACATCAACCATGATGAACAGCAAGGAGGAGGGAGAAAGAAGAGAAGAGAGTGAGAGTGACTAAGTGCAGCACCTGGACTTGGATGACAAAGGCCAGGATAGCATTGCCTCAACCAATAGACAGCGGATAAAATGAAAAAGGTTGACTATAAGTGCCGAATGCTGATCAAGAGGAAGATGATTAACTTGAAAAGAAGGCCAAATAACACTAAAATAGTAATACTAACCGCATTAATAATCAAAGAAGCTTCATGAACTATGTTGCATTGACTAAATATCATATAACATATACCAACTAAATAACACTAAAATCAATGCTTGGCCATCGGTCGACTTCAAGGTAAATTACATCAACAATCAAAGAGGCAACTATGATTCATAGCAATACCATCCTCAAACCAAGTGAAACATCCACAAAGATCAAATGTTCAACCCAAGTGAAACAACAGGAAATATTTGAGTGGCATATACACAGAAATCACAATGATACCATACTCATGTTTTTCAAAATACTGTCAAACACAACAAAGATAGGGCCTGCATTCATGTGCATAATAGCAAGGCCCCTATTAAATTGAAAAAGGAAAAATTGAGTATGGAGGAGAAGAGGATGATAAAGAAAAATAGTAAGAGAGTAGAGAAGATCAGAATGGGGTGTAAAAGCAGAAAGAAGCAAAAAGAAGGAGAAAGTAATTAAGAAAACTAACCTAAAAAAGAGAAAAACAAGCCAATGGTACATACCTGATAAGTGCATCTCATGAGGCCTTTGGTAAAGAACTAATTTGGTAACTAATTCAAGTTTATCACCTACAGTAGCCATGTCCTTGTGATGAGCATCTTCTATTTTAGCCATATCTTGCTGATGAGGTTCTTTCATTTCAGCCATTTGCACCTCATGAGCAGTTTTCATCTCGTTAATTTTCTTTTGATGGTTTGACTCTAAAGCATCCACATGACCAGTTAATGAGTTAATTTGCTGATTCTTTTCCTGAATTTCTGTAATCAGGTCAACTTTACTCAGTTGCGGTCCTCGAACATATTTAGGTGTCACTCCATGACCAAAGCAAATGACATGATCATGATCTTAGGGCCCAAAACATTTCTCAATCAGCTCAAATTAGGAGAACTCAGGATGTTTGTCAGCTGTAGAAATAATCTCCTCGTATTTTGTAAATTGAAAAACAATATCTTAACCCTAGTTAAAGTAAGAAGAATAGACACTACCCATTACATAAGCCAAGTTAAAGAGCTTATACATATTTTTCTGCGTCTTGGCCTTCTAAATTTCCAGTTTTTGCTTTTCTCGTAGCCTTAAAGATCTCTGTGACAGTTGGTTGCTTCCCTTCCTTGCCCCCTTTATAAGACAAAATTGTTCAGGACATGTACATATTACCCTCAATCAAACAAGACTAAATATGCTCTTACTAATTCAGCATAGATGATCTGCCTAAATGGCTTGCTTCCTGAGCGATGAGGCATCTTCAAGTTAGATCTATTCTCTGAATTTCGAGTACTCTTGATCTGAATTGGCAACAAAGGAAGTCAAGTTGAAAGAAGTGAATATGATGAATTTTAATTAAGATACGTGAAAAAGATATGCATTTTTAAGCTAATGCAGTGAATTTACAAACTAACAATAGTTGATAATTTGAATTTTATTACACAAAATTCTGGATCTGAATAGTGCTCTGTAACAAGTCATTCCCAATCCTCCATAAGCATACCCCTTGTTCGCTTTTTTAGAGCAGCTTGAAGACTGTTTGCGTTCCTAATGTTTTATGTTGCATACTGCCTCTCCAACTTCTCCAGAGCTTCCTCATATGCTTCATTACCTAAACCTTGCGATTTTCAATTCCACCACCTTTAAACTTTTCCTAAAGTAAGACATATACCACATTAGATGATAGATAAAAGTTAGACACATATAAACACCAATCACAGTCCAAGTACATTACCGCAACTGTAGCCAAATGGTTTCTACATACTCAGGTTGGATCTCATCCCAAGAATGGACTTTAATGCGGCACATCGTACGATCACGAATAAGTTTCTATAGATGCTTTGAAAATGCTTTAGAATTATCACCAACAACACCATTGTTATAGAATTCCACTCCTAGTTTTTCACCATCTTTCAGCCTAGCTACCTCCTTCACCAAATTCATGCCTCGAGGTCTAGCATTAGGATTTCTTTTTCTTTTCATTATTGGTGAAGATGTGCCACCTTCATCTTTCCCAACACCAACAACCAAAATTACAAAATCAATAAGACAATAAATTAATAATCTTTTAAATGAAATGTGACTTTCTATTGTTAAGTATCTCTTACCATTTGGAGTGCTGTTATTAACGGTCGTCTCCATCTGAGTATGAGAAAGAGCATTGTTTGTAGACAATAAGACAGTAGGCTTCATGATTGCAGTAGATTTGCCTTTATCATTCCCAGAACCTTGATCTTTTCCATTGCTAGATCCTTGGTCTTTGCCATTGCTAGTCCCATAACCAATTGAAATAACTGGCTGCTGTGTGTTTTTCTCACCCATCTTGGATAGAGGTTGTAGAGTGATGTGTGTAGCACTTTTTGCCTTCTTAGTCACACCTCTTGTTTGATCATCTTTCTCATCACATTCAGCTGTATATATTTCCCTTAAAGACAACAAAAATGTCATGAGTCAAAGAGCGTTGTCAAATATAAAAGACAATTACTCTAATTTAGATCGCAATTGAATAAGAAAGCATAAATCATTTCAATTTCATTATATTAGGAAAAGCATAATGAACAGAGTTATATCTGTAAAGGTCATTGTAAAGAAAACCTTGGAGTAAGTGTTGATGTTGAAGTGCGATTATGACCCAGCACACCCGGTGCTACGAATCTTCGCCTCAAAGTTTTGCCACCTCCGCATGTCATTTTACCTAAACATTTAAATATGACCAAAATCAATGAACATTGTAATCTTCAGCACTATTGCAATAGCTTAAATAAATTAAAGAAATAACACAAACAACACCCAAAATGTGAGAAAATGAAATAGCTTTGTAATACCGCTTTATTAAACTTTTTTTTTTCTTTTTTTTTCACTGAAAGTATATCAACCATGTCAGGTTCTATATCAGTCCTTGGATGAGAAGTAGAATACTCTATGTCTTCAGATGAGATGCATGTAAGTAAGTGAGTATCAAATGACTCGCTTTCTTGGTAAGCTCCATCAGCCGCATCTCCACCATCATTATCATCACCGTCTATGTTTCTTCCTTCCACTCTCATGTGATATACATCTCGAGGTTGTGATCTCACTACAACACGCCAGCCCTTATTTGTAATATCAAAGACATAAAAAACTTGTAATGCTTAGCTAGCCAATATGAAGGGGTCATTTGTTTTCAAACGTTGTTTGCTATTAACACTAACAAAACCGAACCTATCTTCTTTAACTCCTTTCAGCCCATCCCACCAGTTATAACAAAAAAAGACGATGTGGTTTCCCCCAAGATATTCTAACATCACTACATCAATTAACTCGCCATAGTACTCAATATCACCAGATCCATCACCAGCATTACCCACGACAAGGACCCCACTGTTTTGTGTTGTCATGCACTTGTCACGGTCTATAGTATGAAACCTAAACCCATTGGTAATGTAACTGCTAAATGATTTGACATAGGGAGTAGGGCCACGAGCTAATGACAACATCTCATCACCATGGGCACACTTGCCTTCCTTGCACAACTTTGTAACCTAAGAATCATATCAAATGAATTAGACATATTATCCATGAAATTGAACTTAATATGAGTATAGTTACACTTTATTCTGTAAATATGCCCACCCTTTCTTTAAACCATTGCACAAAATGCCTATCTTGTTCATCACCAGATAGTTGTACACCACTTTGTGCCATTATGTCAGAATGCTCACTGCAAAAGAAAAAGTGTGATGTTAATATTGAATGTTTAAAAAACAATGTTAAAGTTGTTATAGTAAAATTAAAATATTAGTACCTAAAAATTGATTGGACTTCTTCACAGTTCTTTAACACATACACATGAGCTCGTTCCCTCTCAAGTGCATCCAAATCAATATATCTTGTAGCTCCTATAGGTCTTCCAGCATGTGCAAAGATAGACAGAGTTCTATCAGATTTTACACCTCCATCATAGTTCCTCTTAGGCCTGTTAAATTTTGTTTCAATACTGTGCAAATATCTAGAGCATAAAGTGATGCATTCATTTGCAATATAGCCCTCTACAATATAACCCTCAGGGTGAGCTTTATTCCCCACAAGCAACTTATACACATAAAGACACCGTTCTCCCAAATACATCCAATGGTATTGTACGGCCCCACTAATCAAAGCCTGATCAGCTAAATGGATGACCAAGTGCAACATTACATTCCAACACGCAGGAGGTAACAATTCCTCTAATTTTGACAGAGTTTTCGGAGCTTGAGCTTTGATTTGTTCTAAGTCTTCAACTCTTAATGTCTTAGCACACAGCACTTTGAAAAATGTGCATAACTTAATGAGTGCTTCACTAACTTCCTTGTTTGGGATATCTGCACATAAGACTAAAGGAAGTAATTGTTGCATGAGGATATGACAATCATGACTCTTCAAGCCTAAGATTTTAAGCTCTTTTAAATTAATGCACCTAGAGATGTTTGATGAGAAGCCATCTGAAACCTTCACCCATTTCAAAAACTCACACAATACTTGTTTCTGCTTTTGAGATAAAGTGTAAGGAGTAGGAGGTAACTCAAGTTTATTCCCCTTTTGGCGAGGGTGTAATTCTGGCCTTATATTTAGAGCTTGCAAATCCAAATGAGACTTCACATTGTCTTTGGTCTTTCCCTTCATGTTCATGATAGTCCCAAGAATGATATCACACACATTTTTCTCTGTGCATAACATCTAAATTGTGCCTCAACAAAAGGGTTTTCTAATAGGGTAATTTGAAAAATATGCTCTTTTCATTCCAATTGTCTCCCCTCTGTTCATGAGAAAGTTTCACTTTTACATGTGCAACTTTCGATAGGGGAATGCCTTCAAGATCTTTCACTTGCTCAAGAACATCATCTGCAGATAATGGCACAGGAGCATCTCTCATTTCTATCTCTCCAAACCAATCCTTCTTTTTCCACCAGGTGCGCTTCTTAAGAAGAAACGTTCGATGGCCCATATAAGCCTGCTTGGAAGAATTTGGCAATCTAATGGAATTAGTGAACTTGTGACAGCAAGGGCATGCCAATTTTCCTTTTGTACTCCAACCAGATAAGATTCCATAAGCCGAAAAATCATTGATTGTGCCAATCAAAGCAGCATGCATGTTGAAATTTTGACCTATTGACACGTCATATGTCTCCACACCAAATTCCCATAGTTCATTCAGTTCTTCGATTAAAGGTTGGAGATAAACATTAGTGGCATCTCCAGGACCATCTGGACCAGGGATGATTATAGATAAGATAAAATTTGATTGCTTCATGCAAATCTAAAGGAGCA
Organism: Carnegiea gigantea; assembly: GCA_029747015.1. Classification (NCBI taxonomy): domain Eukaryota; kingdom Viridiplantae; phylum Streptophyta; class Magnoliopsida; order Caryophyllales; family Cactaceae; genus Carnegiea; species Carnegiea gigantea. Next base: position 1,202,159 of record JAKOGI010000088.1, on the reverse strand, counting down.
TATTATATGGAGCAAGCATCATCAGCTAAATGCTATACGGGGTAGCTGCATTTGAAAAAGATTGGAAACCGTCAGTTATTGTAAGGGACCGGCTCCGTAGGTGGCAGTGGCTTCGGTGGGGTGAGGCGGGTAGGGTTTTGGTGTGCTTTTCTGCAGGTCGTGCTTTTCTGGGATGTGACGGCATCAAGCGCCCCTAGTTTGTTGAGGTATGTCTCCACTCCTTGTTTATTTGCTCTCCAGACCCTTTTCTCCTCCTCGGTAATTGGTTTGCAATCGTTTTCTCTATTAACCTTTTTCACTAAAACTATTTTGTGGGTCTTAAGGAATCAACCTCTCTATGGGTAGGAATATCGGTAGAGATAAGGTTGCCTACAGCTGGATCTCCCTAGACCCTACGAAAGCGGGATCCACACTGGGTGTTGTTGTTGTTGTTGGAAACCGTCAGTTATAAGACCGAGCCTTACATTACACGGCTCTGAAGCAAATTTCTTATGAGTCTCATCAAAGTGTTTCCATCCCTAAACATCGGCTGGATGCCTCAAAATGTCATCCTTAACATGACATTCATGATGCCATCTCATGTGAGATGCCGTCTTTGAAGACATAAACAATCTTTGAAGCCTTGACTTTAGTGGAAAATGACGCAATATTTTTACTGGTATCTTTTTGCCATTTTTCTTTCTATTGGTTTCTCCACTATGTTTATCATCCTTCCACCTAGAGGCATGACACCACTTACAAGCATCTAGTGTCTCATCATCTTTCCAAAACAGCATACAATCATTCATACATGCATCTATTTTGGTATAAGAAAGACCAAGATCCTTAATGATATTTTTTGCTTCATAATAAGAATTAGGCAACAATGAGTCCATTGTTAACAACTCATTCTTTAAGAACTCCAACAGCATTGTAAATGATTCATTACTCCACCGACCAAGAGATTTAATGTGAAGTAACTTAACAACTGTGGACAATTTAGAAGCTTTACATCCTTCATATAAAGGTTGCTGCAATTCTTCCAATAACCTATAGAATTTCTTTGCTTCATCATTGGCCTCTTTTTCAAACTCAATGCTTCTGGATGAGTCTACACTAACTTCACCCATACACAAATCATTGAACATTTGAAACCTCTCCATTAACATGGCATCAATCTCATCATCTATTTTATTTTCTTCTGCGTCTATTTCATTAAATTCATCTTCATTCCCATCATGAAACCCTAACGACTCATACTCTAATTGATTCTCGCTTGCTGTTTCTCTATGGTGGCACCAGAATACATAACCCGAAAGGATTCCATATGCAATAAGATGATCTTTAATAGTTTCAGCTAAATATTGATGGTCATTACTGTTTTTGCATCTTACACAAGGATATTTGATAACCTCACTCTCATTTCCTAACTGGCCAAATGCGAATGTTATGAACTCCCTGATGCCTTTCTCATACTCTGGATTAAGGCACTCATTAACAAGGCTCATCCAATGCTTGCTAGGTGCCATTGACTAGTACATATATATTAGGGGGAAAATCCAGTTAGCATCTGAAAGCCACTAACTTATTGTCATATGGATACATTTGCATAACAGAATTCACAATCAAATATGATAATTAACTAATGTCTTCAATTAAATGACTAGGTTTTTTCTGTATTGACTAAAAATGTGTGTCCAAGAAAAATGGAAACAACCAAATTTGTATCAATTATATGTAGGATGCCTAAGAAAGCATTCAAGTCACGTCTTGAACAAACTGAAACATACACACAACATCAAAGGAGATCAAAGCTAACACAAAAGCAAAATACAAAAACCTAGCAACAGAAATACAACTTCTTTTATTTAAAATTATCTTACCATTTCCACCATAAACTGTAGTCAACAAACTTGAATTTTATCCTTCATTATCTATATTTTTAGGTAAAAGAAGCCTTGGAATAAACAATGATCGAGCCACCATGTGTTTTCTTGCAGGTTGGGTCATAATTGCATGCCCGTCAACAAATTGTTGAGTCACTAGTACAAGAACATCAAGTATCTGATCAATGGTAAATATATGGACAGTTTTGGACTTGCCAAGTTTGGATATCATATCAACCACCTCTTTGTCTCCTATTATTCTCCTTAACTTATTGTTCTTTTGAGAACTTTGCCACCAAAACTTCCTTACATCACCCCCATACCTACAATCTTCCTTTAATATGCTTCCTAACTCAGGCAAAGGCAACTTATCACAATCATGTTCAATCTGCCTACAACCAGTCTCCCCCACATATTGTATGAAGTTGTCAATTTCTTCAAATTTTCCCCCATAGTGCAAGTGAAGTGTAATATTAAAATCTAAACCCGTGTGCATGTAATAGATAAAACAACTAATATATTAAATCGATTTCGACAATATTAAACACAAGATAGATGAACATTGTATTGTAGCACTGGAGTAACAATTGTCATACTTGAGCTTCATATTGTATTAAAGACAAACATTACATATCGACGTAGCTAACTTATGAGATATGGTTCATTAATGACACGGTCTCATAGCATGTACAGGTACTCTAATTCAATTTAATAATTAATTATACACGTACATGTACATACTTATGTTTCAATTCAATTATTAAATTCTTCAACATTATTATTATCATTTCTTATGTGACTACTTAAGACAAAGATGTGGTCCAGTCTTTTATGCCTCTAACATGTTCATAGATTTTCACTATACATTGTACTCCAAGCGGATAAAGGAAATATATTGCATATCAGAATAAGAACTAGTTAAGGTCAACCAATAGTGAGCACATGTACTTATGAGACAATACAAAATATAGAGTTAATTAGTCAGAGTGCAAAAGAATGAATTGGAGAAAAGAATAATAGTAGTTGGCATGAGAGATGCGATAATATAAAAAATATAGTTGCTCAAGTAGTTGGAGTGACTGATATGCAAGTTACAATAACCAAAAGTGACATGCAACTTATGGTTTTATTACATATGATTAAGCTTCAATTTTGACAATTCAAGATAATAAGGCACTTCAAAGACTTCAAAGGAAAATCATATGCAGAATTAACTTCGAATCATTCTAAAGCCTATGACACATCGTCACTCATCTCCCTCTCTAAATCATAATAATCTGTTTTCAAACCTGTCCAAAACCTAAAAATACTTTTAAGTTCTGTGAAATGTAGGTGTCTAATCTAGAATTCAATGATATAGTGAGAGGCAAAATGCACCAGAATATTAAGATATGCAAAATGTTTCAACTATTACAAATATTCAAGAGCATGAAGAAGCCCCTACAACAGTCGAATAGAGATAAATTCTTAGACATTCACAATCAGCAAGTTCTATTCAAATAGAAGCTAGATGATATGCAGCAGATGCTACAAAATGATCCAAGTAATGTGCAATTGCAACATGCAGAGAAGAAATGCAGAATGGATTATGTTTGGATTCTTAAATCCTCACTCATGTTGATGAGGAAGTAGAGCAAGCTAGAATGACTTAACGATGGAGAACAAGATTTAAGATTCACAACCTACTGTTGCCAGCTATATGGCAACTTGTTTCTAGTTTTTTTCATGGGGGGTAGAAAAGGAGATGGTGAATAGATTAGAGAATATTCATGTATTCTGGGTTAACTTACCCTTCTAATTACCTTCACATAAGTTCAGAATCTTCAGTACATAATAACTCTTAGTGTTGTAGATTATCAAACATTAAACAGAAATACAAAAAGAAAATAGAAAAGCATCAAGGTGTAAATAGTTACTGATTATCATTTCTTTCGAACAAGTACGATCCAACAGAAGCATGCATATAGAGACAAATAGCAAATTTAACAAAATTAGACGAGATGAAAACTCTAATCATTGTCAAGACAGTGAAAGGCAGAGAAGAAGTGAGCATCATAGAATAACCTTAGGCAGAAACACCCCACCAGGCAATAGCCTACCATCATTGACTCCTAAAAGCAACTAAGCTGGAGACGAAGCTCAGTAGCACCAACGGGAATTCTGATATATATAGTACAAAGGACATTGACACACAACAAAAGGCATCAAACAATTTCAAGTCAATGATAAACTAATTTTAAACTCATAAAGCTTCCACCTTCATGCTCAATGCTATCACATATATCCTTTTGTCATTAAAATAATTTTCAGATTCATATTTGGATGGCTCCTAAGCTGCCTAAATGTACAAAGAAGTTAAAAGCATTGGCATCAAATAATTCAAGATACCCAAAAAAATAAAAAAGATTCATGTTACCTAGAACAAGAACTGTAGTAAAATATAACCTTACCCTGGGATTGGTTGATAGAAAATATCACATCATTTTAACCGTAACAAATCTAAACTAACATATGAATTGAACAAGACAGTTCTGTTTATATTTCTTAGCAGCTCAAATCCCATTCAACGACTTAGTAGAAACCACACTCAATTATGCATAAGGGTTTCAATTCACCTTAAAACAAAACAAAAAACATAAAAAGAGGGGAAGATTAAGTAAATCCTAGTTGACAGTACATCAAAGCCAGCATTATGTATTACCAGTAAAAAGATTTATATGACCCAGGAAAACTTGAACAAGAACTACATTAAAATGTAACCTTACCCTGGGACTGGGTGATAAAAAATATCACATCATTTAAACCTTAACAAATCTAAACAAACATATGAATTAAACAAGATGATTCTGTTTATATTTCTTAGCAGCTCAAATCCTATTCAACGACTTAGCAGAAACCACACTCAATTATGCATAAGGGTTTCAATTCACCGTAAAACAAAACAAAAAACATAAAAAAGGGGAAGATTAAGTAAATCCCAGTTGACAGTACATCAAAACCAGCATTATGTATTACCAGTAAAAAGATTTATATGACCTAGGAAAACTTGAACACGAACTGCAACAAAATATAACCTTACGCTGAGACCTAGGCGAGGTATATGAAAATATCACATCATTTTAACCTTAACACATCTAAACTAACATATGAATTGAACAACACAATTTTGTTTATATTTCTTAGCAGCTCAAATCCAATTCAATGACTTAATTAGCTGAAACCACAATCAATTATGCATAAGGGCTTTAGTTCACCTTAAAACAAAATAAAAAAGATAAAAAGAGGGGAAGATTAAGTAAATTATGTGATGCTTTATATCAATTTTGTCTATGGGCACAACAAAGAAGCTAAGAGAAAGAAATTATGGGATGAAATCAGTCGCATAGTTGCTAGCATGGATGATGCATAGTGTCTAGTAAGGGATTTTAATGTTGTCATATACCCAGGTGATAGAATGGAAGGGAATGAGGCGGTTGACAGTGAGACGAGATTTTGTCAACTGTTAACTTAATTGTGAGTTACAGGAAATGAACTACATTGGGCCCTACTTTTCTTGGACAAATAAGGCAGTCTAGTCGAGAGTAGATATTGTACTTTGTAATGTTCTATGGTATGATGTTTTTGACTATGTGCAGGTGAGTAACAAGGAGAAGAGGCTATCATACCATACATCCCTAATAATTTGTTTTCAAACCTGTCCAAACCCAAAAATGCTTTCAAGTTCTGTGAAATGTGGTTGTCTAATCTAGAATTCAATGATATAGTGAGAGATAAAATGAACCAGAATATTAAGATATGCAAAATGTTTCAACTATTCCAAATACTCAAGAGCATGAAGAAGCCCCTACAATAGTTGAATAGAGATAAATTCTCAAACATTCACAATCAGCAAGTTCTGTTCAAATAGAAGCTAGACGATGTACAACAGATGTTACAAAATGATCCAAGTAATGTGCAATTACAACATACAGAGAAGAAATGCAGAATGGATTATGTGGGATTCTTAAATCCTCACTCATGTTGATGAGGAAATAGAGTAAGCTAGGATGACTTAACAATTGATAACAAGATTTAAGATTCTTTTGCAAGTATGAAAAAATTGAAAATTAACTCATATGTCTATTCTATAAAGGATGAACATGACCAGATGGTCTATGGGTTTAATAAAGCAGCTAGGGTGACTGCAAAGTTCTATAACAAGCTACTGGAGACACAATCACATGACATGGCACATATTGATAGAGATATTATGGATAGAGGGGCCAAATTGTCCATTGAACAACAACCCAACGTATATGGACCTTTTTCAGAAAGGGATATAAAGGAAGCAATCTTCTCAATACTTAATGTGAAGTTACCTAGGCCAGATTGTTATAGTAGCAGTTTTTATAAGAGCTGCTGGCAAGAGGTAGGCGTACTGGTGTGTAATGCAGTATGGGAGTTCTTTAAAACTGGGAAAATGCTCAAACTGTGCAACACCACCAACCTAGATCTGCTACCTAAGATACAATCTCCTTTCCCAACTAAGTTTAGGCCTATTGCTTTTTGTAATGCAATATACAAATGCATTACAGTTGTTGACTAGCAGGCTTCAGGATGTGCTACCCCACCTAGTAGGTCTTAAACCAAGAGCATTCATTAGGGGGGGAGAGCTTTTATTCAATGTCCTAGTTTGTCAAGAATTGGCTAGAGTATATGCAAGAAAGCATGCTACTCCAAGATGTATGATGAAGATTGATTTAACAAAGGCCTATGATTCCATTCATTGGGAATTCATAAAGGAGGCCTTAGATTGTCTAAAGTTCGCATTGAATTTATCAAATGGATAAAGGCATGTATCTCAAGGACTACGTTCACAATTCAACTGAATAGGGGAAATTTTGGCTATTTTAAAGGGAAACGAGGACTTACATGAGGGGGGGAGCCTATGTCCCCTTTACTTTTTGTGTTATCTATGAAATATCTATCAAGATCGATAGGGCACGACTCTACAAATTCAGGCCTTCACTATCATCCAAACTGTAGACTGGTTAAACTGTCACACCTCCTATTTGCAGATGATTTAATCTTGTTCTATGTTGCAGATATAGCAAGTGTAAGAAGCTTAATGCAAGCTTTTCAAAATTTTTTAGTATACTCAAGATTAGCTGCAAATCTCAGCGAATAACAGATAGTTATTGAAAGCTACACTGACCAAAGAAGAAATGAAATCTTGTGGGAAACTAGGTTTATAGAGGGGGTTCTCCCTTTTAGGTACCTAGGAGTACCTATAACTGTAAGTACGAATACGAAAACTGAGTGCCAACAGTTTTAGATAAGATAAGAACAAGGATTAAGGTATGATCATCTAGAACACTATCTTACGTAGGCATAGTTGATCTGATCAATTTAGTTATACTAGTCATTTTCAATTTTTGGGCTATAATTTTTATACTACCACAGTTATGAACGAGAACATCAAACTTTGTAAAAAAGATAGACGGAGTGCTGATGTAGCCTATAAAAAGTGCCCTCAGTCTCATGGGCTAATTATTGCAAGCCAAAATCTCACTGGGGCATAGGGCTGAAGAATTTGGGGATATGGAATCAAGCACGTGTAGCAAAATTGATGTGGCAAGTAGCTTTAAAGAAGAAGCAGTTGTGGTTAAAGTGGGTGTATGGTAGGTACATTAAATCAAAGAACTAGTGGGATTACACCCCCCCCAAAAAATACTGTTACTCATACTAGAAAAGGCTTTGCGGAGTTAAGGAAGCGTTTAAATAGGAGAACAAACATAATAGACATTGGTTCTGGCATGACAACCCCTAAGAGAAATACACAGTGAAGGTTAGGTACACACGGAGACTTAAACTACATGAAAACCAAGATAGTGTGGACAACCCCCCAAAAAAGAACACCATAAACAGGGTGGACATTATAATATGATTACTACACCATATTTGAGACCCAAAATAAAAACTGAAATAATTACAATTTACCCAAGCAAGGAACCAGTCAGTCCAAACTCCAGAAGGTCCTCATATCCAAACTACCATTCAGCACTTTCTTTATGGACTTATGGAGAATTATAGGAAGGAGTAAGCTTGGTGTGGGTTGAAAATACCAGCCCATCCCCCCAATTGTCCACCAAAAGGGGGGGCGGTCCATATAAATGAAAAAATTGGATAAATTCAATACACCCAATATGTAGCACATCTGAAGTCCATAAATGAGGATGCTTGAAGAAATACAGTGAGAGGTAGACCAAGCGATGAGCAATCTATACACAATTCAAATGCTTATGTAATGATTTTATAATAATCACATCATCACCTACACTGAAGACTCCTAACCTCTTGTTGCCAGCTATATGGCAACTTGTTTCTGGTTTTTTTTATGGGGGGTAGAAAAGGAGATGGTGAATAGATTAGAGAATATTCATGTATTCTGGGTTGACTTACCCTTCTAATTGCCTTCACATAAGTTTAAAATCTTCAGTATATAATAAGTGCTTAGTGTTGTAGATTATCAAACATTGAACAGAAAAACAAAAAGAAAATAGAAAAGCATCAAGCTGTAAGTAGTTATTAACTATCATTTCTTTCAAACAAGCATGATCCAACAGAAGCATGCATATGGAGACAAACAGCAAATTCAACAAAATTAGACGAGATGAAAACTCTGATCATTGTCAAGATAGTGAAAGGCAGAGAAGAAGTGAGCATCGTAGAATAACCTTAGGCAAAAACACCTCACCAGGCATCATTGACTCCCAAAAGCAACTAAGCTAGAGATTAAGCTCAGTAGCACCAACGAGAACTCTGATACATATAGTACAAAGGACATTGACACACAATAAATGGCATCAAACAATTTTAAGTCAATGATAAACTAATTTTAGACTCATAAAGCTTCCACCTTCATGCTCAATGCTGTCACGTATATCCTTTTGTCATCAAAATAATTTTCAGATTCATATTTAGATGACTCCTAAGCTGTCTAGATGTACAAAGAAGTTAAAAGCATTGAAATCAAATAATTAAGATACCCAAAAAAATAAAAAGATACCCAGGAAAACTTGAACAAGAACTGCAGCAAAATATAACCTTACACTGGGACTGGGTGATAGAAAATATCACATCATTTTAACCTTAACAAATCTAAACTAACATATGAATTAAACAAGACAATTCTATTTATATTTCTTAGCAGCTCAAATCCCATTCAACGACTTAGCAGAAACCACACTCAATTATGCATAAAGGTATCAATTCACCTTAAAACAAAACAAAAAACATAAAAATAGGGGAAGATTAAGTAAATCCCAGTTGACAGTACATCAAAGCCAGTAGTATCTATTACCAATATTGAACCCATTGAAGCTAACAGAGACCTCCAATCCAGCTCTCAAATTCTAGGTTAAACATAACTACATAACAAAAGAATGGAATCACGCAAACAAATGCAAGTAACAAATTAATTGAAAAAGAGAGTATACTAGTAAGATGTAGAGGGCTAGATGAAGTTGTGCTCCAAGATTAGGCCTACCACATTTCGCAGGGTTGCTCAGTGATTCCAAATTTCCACTTTGATTTGAACAAAGATGAAATAGATGACACCCAGATACAAGTATGCTGCCGTTATGATCACAATTGAAGAAATCGCGATTTTGAAGAAGCCATGGCTGACGATTTTTAGGGGAAGAGTCGTGAAGAGGACAGAGAATTGGAGGTCGCGACTTTGGAGAGAGAATTGGAGGTCGCGCTGGAGGAGATGAGAGAATTAGCAGTCAATTAATTATCTGGCTTTGTGCGTTTACCTTTTTCATATCATTATTTGACTTTTTAAATTTTCAATTCTCATAATTTTCGCACAGATTTTCTGTTTCCTAGTCAAGTCTCCCACCAATTTTTTTTTGGCTCAATCCCCAATGCGTACCTTTGCCTAGTTTTAGAGCTTTTACGATGGGCATCTCACAATAATTATGATGGGATTTTTTACCAGTCGTAAATAACCTAACTTCTCTTAATTATTATGACAGACATATATTCTTATCGTAATTAGTAAGCAACAATGGCAGTATTTTCACCCGGTCGTAATTAGGTTGTCGTAATTGTACCCTTTTCTTGTAGTGTAATTTAAATTGCAATTCCTTTTCATTCACATTAAGCTTTGTAAAAATTATTTAATCATTGTAGCAATACTTCATTACATACCTTTTCCCTCATTGAATTCCTTCATGAAATTAATTTTTAACGGCAATCTCTATCATTAAGATGGGTTACGTCTCTCTCATGCTTTCACTAATTACCTCTACTCAGCTTACCTTTTGCAACCATTATTTCAATAGTAACGTGACCTTGCTTTCCCTTAACATCCAATCACTATGTAGATTGCTATTTTCCTAATCGTCTGGCTTTTGGATTATGCACAATGTTTTGGTTCCTATATAACCCACGATTGGAACCATCTGACTACTATTGCCCCTCATTCCTAAATTGTTCACACTTATAGTTATTTTCACTCTATCTGCATCACGATAATATTTTAGTTACCCATCATTTTGAAATTTGTCATCTATTCCTTTCGTTAAAATCTCACATCAGCAACATTCTTAGTACTTTTAGTTATTAATCAACTTCTCCCTTAATTATCTCAACTTGTGCATCAACATTGTCTCTTTGCTATGATACCTCCTCTTGACCCTGAGCATTTGCCTTGAAGATCTCAATTAGCATACGAAACCTTGCTGATTAATTTGTCTTTTGCATTAATGATATTATTTCTATCATTTCTTATATTTGGGTGATCTTCCTCATCTTTGGACTTTGCTTCCTTTCAACGTTATCTGCTCCTACTTTTAATTTCAAACTTTTGGAATGCTAATGGTTTCTCAAGAGTGCTCGTGTACTATTTCCAGCACTATCCACCATGTCTTTGAAACTTGTGGCTAAATATTAAACCCATTCTTGCTCGATTTTAAGTGGTTGTTCGTATTCTAATACTTTTAACTTTCATCTTCCTCTTCTTCATTTTTGGCTAAAAGCGTATTTATATGTATATATGTTGCACCCCGTTTATTCATGGCAATAAGCCTATATAGGTTGTTTGAGTTAGAGATACAGTTAAGCTCCCACTAGTGCGAGTTAACAATGACTGTTGTAACCCTAGCAATTTTCTTGCTTTTAAATTCCATTCCTTAAAATATAGACTTGACCTTTCTCTATGCAATCTTTTTATTTTACCTAAATATGTTCCTATTGCTTATTTTATACTCTGCTCATTCAAATCCAAATTCATCTATCGGCTTCATTATGTTAAAGGTGGTAGACAGTCACCATGTTAAAACTCTGTTACTAATATTTTATCGGTCATTCAACGATTAAACCCCAATGTAACTGAATTATTTTTCCCATCTAAAGTAGGTCAAATCTTTTCCCTTCAAAACTCTTTTGTCATTATCTATTACCCTATGTTCGACATTGTGATTATTCTATTTCTTATGATATTGGTACTATGTTTATGACCTTGACATTCAACCATCCTTTGCATCGCAATTATAGTAACAGTCCACCCCTTTATTCCTGTTAGAGCTCCAAAACCCCAAACTTATTTCTATTCGTGGGAGGGTCCGAGCGGCTTGGTCGAGCAATCAAAACTTTGGTTAAAAGTACTTAAGTAAGCAAATGATCTTGTCTTCTTATCTTGAATACTTTACTCCTTTCTTACTTCATTTTATATTTCATAAACAATGTAACTTGATCTGTAAGTCAACCTGCTAACTACTCCACCAAATTGAGATGGCATAGAATAATTGTATTTGCCACTGATATGACCAGGAACTGTTGAGTATCTGTTGGCTCTTTCAGGATTCTTACCTGCCAACCACAATGCTGGTGACCTTCTATTCTTGGATTCCTGAAAACTCCTAGCCATCTTTACTTTGGCCATCCTATGACAATCCTTGTCTTATTAATCATTTCTAACTTCACTGTTTATTTCTTTCATGGGCAATGACTCACTTGACCACCATTCTTACCACTCCCATTCGTGGATATGTTCATCTTTAAAGTCGAATTTAGTTCTAGGAAACTTTTGATTAGTCCAATGATGAAAAGCTTAGCATAATTTGACCACAATAATAACTATCCAATCCCCAGGGACCACAAAAATATGAGCATTGAAGTTGTATCATATGGGTCAAGAAACGAGTAGTCATTAGCATTAAAAGTGCAACTCTCAATAATAGCGAAGATTATATTAAGTCGAAAGGGTGACATCAGAATACAAAGACTTAGGCAAAATGTCATATGAGGGAAGTCACATGACTCTATGACACATGAGGATGCAACCTTGAGGTTATAAAACCCATTATCTGTTCCCAAAAAAGAGGAATTGAAGCGAAGATTTTAAGAGGAGCCATAATGCTCATTATTCAGTGGATCAAGAAGCAAGAAAATGTATAGGGAGCTGAGGCAATTCTTCTGGTGGGATAACCAAAAAAAAGGAAAAAAAAAACTGTAGAGTAGTGTTTGACGTGTCAAAAGGTGAAGGTTGAACATCAGTGCCCTGTGGGCGAATTAAGGCATTTTAGAGATTCCTACCTGGAAGTGGGATTCAATTTTAATGGATTTTATTATGGGCTTGCCCCTCTCTGCTTTAAAGAAAAATGCTATTTGGGTCATTGTAGAAAGACTCCCCAAATCTTCCCATTTTATACCAATTCACGACACTTGGGGTTTAGAGAGACTATTATAATTGTATGTCGAAAAAATAGTTTGACTACACGACATAGCAAAGGATATAGTATCTGATAGCGACTAAAGGTTTCAAGCTCGGTTTTGGCAAGCTCTACAAAAAGTTTTTGAGACCAAGTTAAATTTTAGTAATTCATATCACCCTGAGACCAACGGGCAAATCGAGAGAGTGAATCAAATCCTAGAAGATATGTTGATAGTCTGTGTGCTCAGCTTCCAAGGAAAGCGGGAAGATTACTTACCATTGGTGAAATTTCATTGTAATAATATCTATCAATCCACTATTAAGATAATCCCTTTTGAAATACTATATGGGAGGAAGTGCAAGACCCCATTCTGTTAATTGGAGTGAGCTCGATGAAGCATTAACCATAGGGCTTGAATATATTCAAGAGACCACTGAAATGATAAGAAAGATTCAAGAACATATCAAAGTAGCCCAAAGCAGACAGAAAAGCTATGCAGACAAAAGGATAAGACCATTAGAGTATCAAGTGGGAGATAAAGTATTTTCAAAAGGTATCCCCAGTTAAAGGAGTGAGAAGATTCAACCTCAGGGGCCAACTGAGCCCTAGATACATTGTCCCTTAATAAATTATCAAGAAATTAAACCCTGTGGATTACAAGTTGGAGTTACCAACAGAACTTGAGCATGTTCACAATATTTTTCATATTCCATAGCTTAGAAAATATATCCCAGATCCAACTCATATAATCATAACAGAGCAAGTAGAACTCGCTGAGAATCTACTTTACAAGCGGTGTCCTGTATAAATATTAGATTACAGAGCCAAACAACTTCGTAATAAAAGCATTCATGTGATTAAGGTCCCGTGGGCCGCCCATACTTCACCTCAGGCTACATGGGAGACTGAGGAGTACATGAGAAGCAAATACTCATACCTATTTGAAGTACAGTTAAGGTTCCTTTTAAATCTGCAAGTTTCGAGGACGAAACTTATTTTAAGGGGGGAAGGTTGTAACGACCTGAAACTCAAAACAACTAATTACATTATGTTATAGTAATTGCAAATTAATCAAGTTGGGTGCCGCATTTCAATTTAGCATTTTATGTATGTATATATATACGGTACATCGCAGGTTGAAACGATGGCATGGCCTCAAAATGGAACTTGTTACGCTCCTAAATAATTCATTCAAGTACTAATAAATATTTAAATTGCCCGATGAATAAATATTAGCCTAATTATCAAGGGCTAAATGAAAAGTAATAATGATAATAATATACTAATTAATTTAATAACAATCTAACAAAAATAAAAACGGGGCAAGTTATGTATATAAAAGGAGTGAGTTAATAATTAAGGAAAAAAATGAATGAAAATGCAAAAATTAAAATATTTTCTCCAAATTTACATCCAAAAGATGTAAAATTTAAATTTATTAATTTAAGCCAAAACTGCTATTTCAATTATATATATACATACATACATATATATATATATATATATATATATATATATATATATATATATTATATATACATATAACATATATATAAAATGAATGAAAAAAATAAAAAAATAAAAAAAATAATAATAGAAGGGGTGGATAAAGATAGGAAAAATCTGGATAAAGATAATTTGTCGCTAAGTAAAAGGGTGGGAAAAAAAAAGAGAAAAGAAAACCAAAAATTAACCAAAACTTAAATTAACAACACAAATTAAACAAACAAACCAAAAAAAAAAAAAAGAAAAACACCCCAAACCCCCCTGACTCCCAGACCCAACCCCCTCCCCTGTTCTGCAAATCACCCCCTCCCCTCTCTCTGCCCCGGCCCACGCCACCCAGCCGGCTGATGCATCCGGCCGACCCCGGTAACTGGCATTCGCCGCCAAACAAGCCCACAACCGCCCTCTTCTCTCTCCCGATTTGCCTTGCTCTGTTCTTTTTGTTCTATTCACTGGCCTCCTCTGCCCGTTGCACGCTTGCTGGCCGATCAACACCACCCCCATCACTGTCCATCATCACCGGAGACTGAAGCCCAGCACCGTCGTCCCAGCTGTCATCTTCTTCTCCACCTCTTTGAGTGAGTTTGATGGGTTGAGAGGTGAAAATCCTAACTCTCTTTAACTCAATTTTTGATGTTTCGAATTTGAATTCTTGTGTTAGATGGTGTAATTAACATTGGTGAGTGTTTATTTGGAAATTCCTTGGATTATTGTGGATGTTTAATTTGAGTTATGAATTAGAGGAAATTGGGATGAGTGTGGTGAGTGAGAGTTTGGAAACTATGTTGAATATTAGTTGTTCATGGTGATGTTGAGATTAATTTTAATGCTTTTTGAAATGAGATTAAAGCGAAATAAATGTTGGGTGGATGAGTTGTACTATGAACTTGAGATATTAGGGCTTATGGCTTGAATGATGTTCAAGATTGATTACGTGGAGTATTAGTATTTAAATGAGTTAATTGATGGTTAATTAAAGATATATGTGTATACCTATGAGGTTAATTTGTGTATTAGTTTATGAACATGGTTTGGTGCTTAAGGTTGTGATTTGAATAAAGGAAATACAAGCTTGGTTAGAGCTGGTTGGATGGTTTTTAAGCAAACTATAATGAAAATTTAGAGGAAATTAATGAGAGTTGTATGTTAATTACATGTAAGTAATGACCATGAACATGCTTGGATAAGACTCAAATCTAATTATGTGTTTTGATGGTTGGATGAAGTTAAACAAAATTTGGGATTGCTTCATTTATGTTTACCTAAGTATTTGAGCATAATTAAAAACTAAAAGAAATGGTGGGTAAGTATGGGGGTGAATTGGAGTATAGGATCTCGATAATTGTATGATTGTGACTCGATCTCAGACCCGAGTCTAAGGCTGTGACCTCACCTAAACCGTGTCGAAATCCAAGGATAAAGCGTATCGGTGACTCACCCAATAAGGTGATAACCAAAAGTGTTCGTTAATACACTACCAAGGATGTGGTTTATATCCACAAGTGAGATGGATATTAATAACAGTAATACTAATAACAATAAATATGACTATAATAATAATAATAATAATAATAATAATAATAATAATAATAATAATAATAATAATAATAATAATTTTAATAATAACAATGGTGGTGGGGATCAATAATTTCTAATGACGATAGTACTAATAGTGTAATGAACTTATAGCAATGATTTGGATAGTGATGGTGATGATGTCGTCATTAATAAACACATGGCAAGTCACCCCGTTTCACTTTTATAACATTCATTAACGAACATCGGCAACATAAAGGGGAGGAACAAAAACAAAGATAAAATGAAATCAAATTAAGTTAATAATAATTGTTGTTATGCTAATGATAAAAAGAGAAGTCGAATGAATTTAAATTATTCATTAAGTCGAGAATTTTAATAAAATTTCTTAACCTCACACTGATAAGGAAAATGACATATTTGGAGTAAAAGTGAGGTCACTGTTGTCGCTTCAAGCTGCCAGCAAGTGATTTTCACTAAAACAAAGAGAGATTTTCAAAGACCAGGTACGTACATTGCATGTGCCCTTCGAAAACTCACTTATTTCTCAAGTTATACACAATCAATATGATATTCATATAATGAATTATTTTATGCAATGTTTTATCACATAAATAAGTGGCCCCATCAATTATCAATCATCAGGGTTTATGCCCTTCAATTTACCCACGCGGCTGTAACTTAGGCTTTGTGATCGGCCTGAAAGGTGTGCATCTATCTCAAGATCGCTGCAGACGTCAACAGGAGTTCACTTCTAGATAATGATCGGCAAATCAACTTTACTCTTACATTCTCTCTCTCCTATTTGCAAAATAAAATGTTTTGAAATGCGGGCGCCCAACTATTTAAACTCCAAGTCTTTTTTACTGCATAAGGATGTATGTGCTGAGCTTTGGCTCATATTTCGAACGTTTTTGTGTTTTTGTTTTAGGTAAGGGATCAGTGAATATTTCCCTCCTGGCAAGCCGGCAGGTAGTAAGAGATGAGCGAGAGTTGAAATCTTGCTGAACGTTAGTTGATCAAGTACTCACAGTGTTGCAGATAATTTCAGGTAGCCTTGTTCCGTTATGAAACGATAGTGATGCCTCCAATCCAAAGACTTCTGCTGCGAATCATTAGTAAATAAGTGATTAGTTAGAGTAACCAGATATTAGAATTAGGGGCGTTGTCGTTGGATCGAGAATGTAGAATAGACCAAGTACAGTGACTTGGGTTGGGGATTAGACTGAGTAGAGACCTAAGGTGAGAATCATGTGCCAAAGGTTAAGAAGAGGATGGAGACTTTGGTATAATCGTGAACGGGTGTGATTAAGGCTTAGTTTAAAAGGCTGTAGGACTGGATCACATTAACACTTAGGTAAAGGCTGGGAAGAACTGACTAAGCATGGTTAAACTTTAGGTCAATGGCTAAGGGAAAGGGTAGACACCTAGGCGCCTAGGTGGAGCAATAGAGATGTAGGGTTAAGATTTAGGCCAAAGAAGGAAATGAATAGGTGAGATCAAGGCTTAGGCTAAGGTGATGGCAACGAAGGCTTTAATCCAAAGGTGAAGTCCGGATGGGTAAAAGTGTAGAGAAACGTTTATAAGTGGACATGGTTTTCCTCTATTAGGGACTAGGAGTTCTGGTGCTAAAGACTTGGAATTGCCTATGATGGGATGGTGAGTTGGGCTTGACTCTATGTTCAGGTTGCAAGTCTAATTGATTAACTCCAGTCTAGATTATGCTTTATGGGCCTTCTTAACGTGTTTAGGGACTGATCTTATAAGGGTTGAGATGTATGCAATTGGGCTTATCTTGAGTGAGCTAGGATGGATAGGCCCTGCGGTGATTATGTGTTTTCCCATATTGGTCCAACACTTATGTAGAATGGCTTATACTTGGCTGGGCAGTTTAGGCAAGAGGAACAAGTGAGGGTGTTTATAAGATGGACCATAAGTTATAGTGTTATGACCTTACAATTGATTAATCCATGGACTCCGAAGGATGCTAGATGGAACCATAAATTGGTCCTATACAGGCTAGTATACAAGCTTAAGTAAGTTATAAAGGATGCATGATGGGCTAAACTAGTGATCCATGATTTTTTTACTATGATAGATTGTCTTATATGGATGATGGTGCAATATGGACTAATATTTATTGTATTCTTCTGTCCTCTCTTCTTACTTTCTTCATATTACTATTTTTATAGGTTTTTTAAGGACCAAGACTACATGTAAAAGCCACCAAAATGGCCTATTAGGAATGCATCGATGATGGATGTGAGATATTAAAAACATGTTCATGAATCTCATAAGTAGCAAGTAAAAATATGCCACTAGTGTTCATAATATACACTAAGCACAAGCGTGACGTTCCTTAAGGATTTCTTCTAAGGTTTAACATGTGTTGAGTTATTTTATGGTCTGAGACATAGTCTGCTTCTCAGTGTGGGACGGGTTCCGATGATGCTCGATTCTTTCAAGATATTGCTAAGGAAGAGTGTCACAAGCGGATGACCCTTAAAGGCCAAACTCAACTAAATGGGACAAATAATGTATCAAGGGCGTTCCCAGGGCTGAAAGAGAAGTTCAAATCTTATGCGCATTTGTAACACTTCGAGTGTGGCTTAAAAAGATCGAAGTGACAACTTATATCACCAAAGGTGCACTTTTCTTTTCGATAAGCCCACTCTTAAGAACTCCACAGTTAAGCGTGCTCACTGGGGAGCAATCTTAGGATAGGTGACCTCTTGGGAAGTTTCTCAGGCAGCGTGTAAGCGGGGATGAAGCACGCCGGAAAGACTTATGGTGATTTATGGGGCCAGTTGACGATCCTTTAAGCCGTTATTGGTAACTATTCACGACCCAGGAGATGGTTCGGGCGTTACATATGGTATCAGAGCCGACCCGCGACCATGAGTTGCGTCAGTGGATGGAGAGCCCATGGGCAGTTACTTAACGGGGAAATATACAGGGTGTGGACCGTTGGTCAAGAGGACTCGTAAGTCGGTCAATTAGTAAGGCACAACGAGAATGTGCGCTTCAAGTGGGGGTGATTGTAACACCCCGAGTGTGGCTTAAAGGAATCGAAGTGGCTGCTTATATCACCAAATGTTCACTTTTTTTTTCAGGAAGCCCACTCTTAAGAACTCCACAATTAAGCGTGCTCACTAGGGAGCAATCTTGGGATGGGTGACCTCTTGGGAAGTTTCTCAGGTAGCGTGTGAGCGAGGACGAAGTACGCCGGAAAGACTTGTGGTGATTTGTAGCGCCAGTCGACGATCCTTTAAGCCGTTATTGGTAATTGTCCGCGACTCAAGAGAAGGTCGGGGCATTACAGCATTATAGAAGCCACAAACCTTTTATGGCGTTGATCAAACCTCGAGTGCAGGGCAAGATGCCTAACAAAACAATGTTCAAATTTTCAAAATCATTGTTCAATTTGAAACCCTTTCGAGTCTCATATTTTAAAACCTCATATATGGAGTTTCCACTGAAAGTGCTAGGGCGAGGGGCACAATCCTGCTTTGGAGGTGAGGCGATTACTCTTTCAAGTTTATTTTAAAAAATTTTGAGCTTTGGAAAGTGAGTAGACTCGCCAACATATTTTTTGTCAAACATGAATACCTTTTAGAAAATATATTCTAGAAAACAATCAACACAATCCTAGGCGAGAATTGACATCTTTCCTTGGCAGTAGCCAAGAGTTTTTGTCCGGGGGTGAAGGTACGACCAGTGGTGATGACACTAATCCGCAATCAACATTGCACATTCAAGAATGGCCTCGACTGGAGTTTCAAAGCACAATGATGGATTATAATAATTCCCTGCAACTGCCAATTTCATGCAAATTTTTATCTTGTGGTGGTTAAAGTATCAAAGACACGACTTTTTGGGATCTCTTGTTAAACATATAGTTTTAATATCTGCAAGCTATAAAATAGAAGACATAACTGCAAGGGCAGCCTGGTACACAAGCATCCCGTGTTTACGCAGGGTCCGAGGAAGGGCTGCACCCCAAGGGGTGAATTATAGGTAGTTTAACCTGACTTTGTTAGTGGCTGGTTCCACGGCTCGAAGCCGTGATCTTTTGGTCAAATGGAGACAACCTTACCGTTTCTCCAAGCCTCCCCTATAGAAGAAATGACTGCAAAAGGATAAATATTGTGACAACTTGATTAATTAACTAGTTTTATAACTGAATACGCACAAAATAGAGAACAATGAAGGTGGATCCAATAAGAACATGCTAATGAAGATGAATAATATAAATACAAAGAAAAACTGATAAGTTTCTACCTTGTTTTATCCTCAGTACTCACCTGGATTTAGTTTGAGTACTCAAGATTTCAAATCAAGTGTATGGGTGGCTAGAAGAGAGTCACAAAACATTTTTGTAAAATTCGGAAATAAGGATTTCTTTTTTGTGTTTTTGAATATTTTTAGTGTTTTGTTAGGAAAACTAGAGAAAGAGAAAGGGAAAGAGAAGATTACTAGACAAAGGGTTTCCCTCTTTAAAAAAGAAGATTGCCCAGATGAAGTGCCCTCTTGATAGCGATAGACAGTGAGGGGGAGAGATAGATAAAGATTAAGGGAAAGAGAGAATGCGGGAAGAAGCGTGATGTCTTTAGCAAGGGAGAAGAGAAGCGATGTGGCGTATATGCCTTTCTATCGTGATGTCTTTTGGGGGACGAAGAGATGCTCATATTGTAGTGAGGAGGGCAGAATAAATCCTCCTATGGTTTGTAGATTGGCAAAGATTGTACTCCACAAAACAATTAGAAGCAGATTCTGTGTCAATTTGGCGATAGCTAGGCTTCGCAATTTTCTATGTCAATTTGTTTTAGCCAAACATTTCCCGCAAGATTTCTAATTGGGTTGACTCTTTTTTACTAGAAAGCTTATTAGGTACAGTTCCTAAATAATTAACTATCTCGTCCATTTGATAAGCAGACTTATATTTGTTGGCCCAAGAGTGAGGACTTGTTTGCTTCTACTTTCATGTCACTTTTCGGTGCATATCTCTTCTATTGCTCATCGTAATTAAGCTCATAATATGTTGTTGGAAAGCTCTTCAAATGATAAATATGATATGTGGACTCAAATGCCTTATGAATCTAATGTTGTGCTGTAAATGTGGTAAAATGGCCACCAGTTGCTAAATCTTAACAAAATGGGCTAGTTTCGCAATTAACCTTCCTACAAATCTCAGAATCTTTGAAGTGTTTTTGCAAAATGTTCATTTTTAAAACTGTTTCTTTAAGGACTAGATAATAATAAAGTAGCATTAGCATTGGTAAGTCGAGTAGATGTCGTCATTGAACCCAGCGGATGACCTTTTCCCTTCGTGAGTCATGACTCTAAGAAACAAGCACCTCCCCTTCCCCTCACAGAGGACACGTTGACCACCTATCCCTTTTCTTTTCCCTGGCTAGAGGTACCACGCTTGCTCTGCCATCCTCCTCTCTCTCTCTTTATTTCTCTATCACACAGTTTAGGAAGATGGTTATTCATCTAGCACATTTCCTTTGCTAAGAGTGACGGTACCTCCTCTAGTGCTCCTCTATCTGTTTCCCTGCTTTATTCCCCTGAGCACCATCTTCTTGAGGACGACATTCTTTCTTGACTAGGTGCAACAAACCCTAACGCAAAGGAGGTCGTTCGCTCTAAAGACGACCTGAGGTAAGGCTTGAGCATTCAACAAGCATGATAATGATCGAGTTCTCCATTGTTATTTATCATATGGTTTACATCCTTTCTTTATCGTTGCTCATAATATATAAGTATTACTAATATAATAGATCACCTAAAGCATATGTATTGATGTGCTAAACGGCCATAAGATCTAAACTTGCATGAACTTGAACATTGCATGGGATTTTAAAAATTGTATGCTTTCTTTGAATCTTCGGTAAAGGCCATTTGGAGTGGGCCATGTCGACGGGTGAACTTGTGTCCGAACCATCTATCATAACCTCACCTCCGGTGGCAATTCTTGGCTAGTGCCTTGGGCTCCAGTCAATTGTCATCGAAGATCATGGAGATTGTTTTCTAAAAAATCTTTTTGACATTGCTTCGATATTTATATAAAATATGTGGCGAATCTACTCACTTTTACATAGCTTAAACTTAATTTCTTTCATTTACCAAAAAAGCAATTGCATGCCAGGGGTGCGAGGGGCCCCTGGGCTGCTGCGCCTTCATTGCCCTAATAATACATGTCAAAAAGTGTTCCCCAAACTTCTCATAAAGTTGATCAAGTGAGTTTCCCATAAATAACCTTAACCAAATACTAACATGGGTCATAAGCATAACTAACTGAGTCTCAATCTTCATGAATAAGGTATAGATGAATGCATCCCTTCAACAAAAACAAATGCTTCAATGACAATGAATACTATTCTTAAGGGACATACACACAATGTTCATTTCATGTCTATTTCCATTTAGGATAATTAATTGTCTGTCTCTCTTGATTATACACTACATTTATAACAGTGAATTAGTTAGTTTTCAATTGAATCAAGGTCAATACTTACTTTTTCTTTTGGTCAACTTGGACTATTCCGTTAGTTGAACCAATCAATAAAGGAATCTGGTGTCGTCTAAGAATATATATATATATATATATATATATATATATATATATATATATATATATAATATATATATATATATATATATATATATAAAATTTGATCTATCACTTTGATGAGTATGCAATTTGACTTTCATCATATCCTTCTTAGGCAGTAGCATATTGTGACTCATTGTTGGGGTGAACGTTTGGCAAAGAAGATCTCTGAGTAGAGCATGAGCTCGAGGGTCTGAATAATAGCGGATTGCATCGTCATTGTTGGCCAAAGCTCTTTCTTTTCTACGGCATAGCTTGCTCTTTCCTTTGTGGCAAATATTCAAGCATTGGCTAAATAGCTCCTTCGTGTTTTAGTTCTGTTTATACCATTCTAGTTCAGGTCATCCATTCAAGCTTAGTTGAGATATTATCAATTTGTCAAGTATAATATGAGAATATAGCATTAAATGGAAATATTTCAATCAATGTAATCGCCATATTAATCGTGAATCATTGATGTAAATGAACAATAAACTTTGGAGGACCAATGAATAGTTCATGAGCGGAAAGTGTTGCAAAATATTAGTTCTTAGTTAGTAAATATTTTACCATTAATTGTTCTCATAAAAACGATGCCATTGCCAGACCATTAGCCATTTAACACAGAGCTATGTTGATTTTTGAATTGAGCACTTTTCAAATCCTATAAGGGAAACATTAAGGGTTCTTTGACTCCATTGTCATGGTATGTCCTGAATTCCATTCAAGGTTTCCTAACTCTGAGTTGAAACTTATCTTTGATTCTTTTGTTAGGTTGATTAACTTAGCAAGAGAGAATCAATAAATGACTAAGTGACTTGACTTTCAGCGCTTGATGCGATTGGTTTCATAACTCTCATTCCAATCTTATAACTAGTTGACGACAATTGAGCGATGACAAATGTGAGCATGTGCACATGATAAAACATGAGATGCTTATGGACGGTTGTCATTGTAATTATATAAATGAATTGAGCTTTCATTTAAAACATGTAAAATACTTAGAGTTCAATGTTTGCAACTTAACTTTGACATTCAAAGTAAGAGATTCCAACAATTTCATAGAGAGTAATCCTTCTTTTTGTTGGTATGATCTTTATCACTAAGGCTAAAGTTGGACAAGAATACTTAAAGAAGGATTTCAATCGAGAAAGTTGCCCGTATGAGCACAACATTGTAAAGGACGCAGTAATTTGCAGGAAATAATTTCTTTAGAGTTGTTATAGCAATTTTAAGGTTTGAATTATACTTAAAACGGTACAAGGCACCTTAATTAAAATATCCTATTAGTAACGCATAAATTTAGTTATTATTTTTAAATTTTTGAATCAAACTAATTAAAGTTCCAATTTATGAAGGAGAATTTCTACCATTTAAATACGTCATGCAATAAACAAGTTGAACTACAAGTGGGACACGAGCTTGGCTATGGAAACTTTCCCTGTTGAACCACGGCCTAATGGGTCCAAACTCTTGGAACCGCACCACTTGTTTTATGTAACAGGTCAAGTGGGTCGCAGGGTGGGAGGCGAATTGCTGGTTGAATAGGTTAATCACTATAACTACACTGCATCATTATTAAACTTTGTCTAACATAAAACCGACCCTACACCGTAGAACAAAACAAGGTAGGTCAGCCTGCTTCCGTAACTCTTTAACTGTAGTCTCAGTCTGGGTTTGACTGTGTGTGGTATGGGTAGGCCCAGGTTAAATTATCCTAGGTCCAGCTCTAGGTTGAACTATGATCTAAATCCTTAGATTACTAATGTAACATGTATCTATTTCGGGAATAACAAGTATAATTTAGCCATTCCACCGAAGCACTCAGGTTTTTGGTACAAATTTTTCAATTTGGAGGATATTTTTGATAGACTAAATTTAATGTATCTAAATTAAAATGCAGATGTTCTTTAGTGAATGATTTATAATTGTTGTTTTTGTCAATTCTAATTGGATTATGAATTATTAGAGGAGGTTTTACTATTAAAATGCTCTATGCAAAGCATAGCTCTATAGTAATTTGTCATTAAAAAAAGATAAATTCTTGATCAATTTGTCTCTCATTACAAATAATTCTTCTATATCTTCTGCTAAAAGCACATCTCAAAAAAAGTGAAATGGTGGTTTCAGGGGTTTTATTATGACTTTGTACATAGCATGCAAGTAACACGTAAGTGCTCATAATATGTAAGCCATATAGACGGGAACCCAAGTAAGAACTTTCAACAATGGAGTTTTCCAAATATGAAGCCAAGCAGTGTCTAGTAAGTGCAACCAAATGCAAGTCACTGCTCAACCACTCCCTATTTCTTCTTCCATAATTATGAGATCCATGTGAGTACCTTGAACAACTCATGTAACTCATGTCACATTTGAAGTATTGTTGACATTATTGTATGTGGCCTTTCCCATATGATGAAGCGAGATAGTTACTTCATTACCTCCGTAAAGCAGTCTTAGAGGAAGAGATGGACAGTAGCTTAGGTAGTAATTTCAATTTGGTTACACTTAATGGGCACTTGTTGGCTGACAACAAATTCCACATTTAGGCAATTCCACTACAAAAGTTTCTTACTTAACTTCCCTTACATATGGTTTATGTAAATTTTGAGCATAAGCATAGTAAAAATGTTCCATAACTCGTTGTACTTCCTTTTGGATTTGTTGTGATATAAGGGTAGTAGAGTTGAGAAATGGATGACTTTGACTTCCCAAATGCATGAAGAAAGAAAATCATAAATTTTAAGATGGGTAATTCTTCAAAATTTTCCTACTTCACTTCTCCATTTAAATTTATTGTTTTCCTACCAAAACCTAATGGTTAAAGAGGATTAAGTGTTGTTTACCAGCACGTCATGGTGAGAAACTGTTATACACTTTCCTAACAATTCATTGGAGCTTAACGCTGCTTTAATCTATTCGAAGAGGAAGCCTAGAAGAGTTGTGATTAAGAGAAAAGATCAAGGAGTGGTTCAAAGGAACTGTGTTTCCTTCACATACTAAAAACAAGCCATATATATCAGATCTTATTTGTGTGAATATTATATTGCTATAGATAGTGTTAAGCATTTTAATAGGAAATCAGAATTGCTACTATTGGGTTGTCCTAAATTCCGTGTTCAAAGTTCTCACATAGGCCAAGAATTCTTCTTCATGTTAAGCCCACTTATCACTTACTGCAGTCTTGCATTGTTTAGCCTAGAAATCAAGCCCATCGGAATGATTGCCGCTCATCTTTATATTTCAAGCCAATTTTGCAATTGAACCACGGGGAGCCCACGACCCATGGGTTGTTTCTCCAGTGGTGCCAACTCTATTTTAACATAATTCTATTAGGGGCAGCAATAGGGCGGATACGGGGCGAGTTTAGGTGTACCCTCATCCATACCTATTTTCAAAATCAATATCCATTCCTATACTAATACCCATCAGGTGTTGTAAAGCTACATCAATACCTATATCCACTGGGCATAACGGGTATGTAGGTTTTATTCGAGTACATATAGATAAAAAATAATTGTATCTATTTTGTACCCATATTTGATATCAAATAGTCAATATGTCATATTAACATAAAGTTTGCGTATCAAAGTAATAAATTAGCTCTTGACAATTACAGTTCCTAATAAAATGTCAACCTGAAGTTTTGAATACCATATAACTCAAAGCAATTAGCAAAATATCCACGCATAAGCAACAAATTAGAACTTTAAACAAACGGTACAGTTTTTGTTTGGGACAGGTATTGATATGGGCAAGTGTGTGTGGGTAGGACTTATACTCATATCTGTACCCATACCCATACCTATTTTATCAGTATCCGCCCCATATCCATTTTTTTCCATTTTTACCACCTATACCCATATCTATTACGACGGATTTTGCGGGTTCTAAGAAGTTACGGATTTTTTTGCTGGCCTAAATTCTACAATTATGGCTCCATGTAGCGACGAAAGACCTTTTGCTTTATGGAAACTCCTCCTTTGGATTTTTCTATATATACTATATTGTTTAACATAGTTGGTTACGACTGATTTCATCCTCCTGTGGTGAAGGAGCTACGTACCTCTTAGCATCATTTCAGAGTATTATGAAGAAGTTTCACTCATTTTTAACTACAGGTGTATAGCATGTTTATTGCTAGACAGCAAATACAGGTCGTCTGCACGTACCGAACTTGTTTTAAGCGTTTCAAATTGGGCAATCAGAGCGTAGTGAACAAGAGCATTAAACTGATCTAAGAAAGGTGAAAAAGGTTTCGTGTTGTTATTTCTCTAGCTAATTGGAAGGCCAATCAAGTCTGACCAGTAACCTATTATAGTCCCTTGAAAATATCGCTAAATTTTAAACTAAATAAATATGTGATTGTCATATTTTTGCTGAACAACAATTGTCATTGGAGGTCTTGTCGGCCTAAGTAATGGTGTCCTGAATCCTTGGATTGCGCTGACGTTTGTGGGGTCCTAGCCCAATAATACTGGATGAGGGTAATGTATTATGAGACTCTTTGATTATTGCTTGTCAATTGTGTCGACGTAATTATCGGTCGTATTGTTATCTCATTGTTTTAATAGTCAGTGTTGAGTGTCAATCATACTAGTATTATCACAGTTATTATTATTATTATTATTATTATTATTATTATTATTATTATTATTACTACTACTATTATTATTGTTGTTCTTATCATTATTGTTATTGTTGTCATTATTACCATTATTATTATTACTACTGCTACTACTATTATTACCATTATTATTGTTATTGTTGTGTAAAAGGCTAGAGGACTTATCTATGTTTATTAAGGTCACCTTGTAGGAAATAGGGCAACATGTAAGGACCACGACCCAAACCCAAGCCCTACACAAATTGTTAGACCAACTGGGTGTGCTAATCTAATTTTTCTTTCATTAGTTACTTTTTAAAAAAGGATTTCAATTAAGCTTTGGGCGGC
>JAKOGI010000088.1:1110000-1170000 GCA_029747015.1 Carnegiea gigantea | reverse complement strand
AGTCCCACTTAATTAATTCATGCTATTAGTTCGCTCAAACATCACACCAAATAGTTCTTAATATGTTCAAAGCACACATGATTTTGAAACTCGGGGAAGGGTTAGGGCATGATTGTTACCTGGATACCGTACAAGTTATGGGCTCGATTACTGTTTCGAACTTACTGCTCTGCACCTGGGCCAACACATAGCCCACACTCAGTCTAACTGAAATGAATTTACTCGGTCTTTTTCTTGCTTCAAAAAATATTTATAAGAATTACCCATGCTTTTAAGGCCCCCCAAACTAAGCCCACTCTAGGGTTCAGATCGGGCCAGAATCTGGGCTCCTTTTCAGAGGTCCGAACATCCAATCTGGATGTCCAATTCAAAACTTCTAACCCAGAAACTTTGACTTGTCCCCTATCATTTTCATGTTCGGGGTTTCCCCCAAATCTGTCCCAAGGTAGGTCATTTTTTCACTTGTTTGAGGGATATTACTGACTATTTTCGTCTAGATAGTCCTAGGTAGATTGGTTATAACATGAGCCCTGCCACTCCAATCGGCCCAATTCCAAAACGGAATTGTGTGACACATTCCGAGGTATCCACTCTAAAAATTTGGTAATTTTTGGCCCATCGACTCACCCTAGGTAAATTTTTAAATTTGCCATGACTGTAGCCCACAACCCAGCCTAGTAGACTCGACCCTAATTTTCTAGCTCAACTTCCGGGCCGCATAAGTTTTACATTTGACATCCAGAAGTCAAGATTTTGCCCAATTCAGAAAGAAAAGGTTGTTCTCTACAACTTTTGTGCGTTTTGTTTTCACTAATTTACTCAATATCTCGGTCAAAATTCCTAAAATCCGAAAACTATCCCTGACTGTCCCAGTTTTGACAGTCTCTAGTAGACAGATGATAACTCTTTTGTTACAATTTGAAATTCAACGATTCAAGAACCTTAGCATAGAGGACACTTGGATCTATCTTCCATTCAAATTTAGTGGTTTTTGGACAAGAATACCAATAGAAACAATTTTTTTAAAGTCACATGAATTTTCTGTCGTACCCAGCGGTAGGTTCTCATCACTTCTCCTCCCAAAACCCGATCTTTTTCTTTAACAACCGCATCTCCCATACCCGTGACCCGTTATCCAAGAATCCCGACAATATTAATCCCACCACAAGTCATCCAAGTCATGAAAGACATTAAATTTCATTGCTAAGAACATAAAAATACCAACATGTACTTACCTTGATGTAAACCTGAAATAGTGACAATGAAATCGTATCCCTTTTTGGGGTGCGAATCTGAAAATCATACAAAAACTCTTTTTAAAACAATTCCTTGAACTTCAAATAAAATCACACAAGGAAGATAGTAAGTGCTTAAAGTTTTGGGTGTAAAGAAAACATGGGGCCAAGGTTTCACCGTGTGTTTCTTACAAAAGAAGAGAAGAGGGAGGTGGTGGCGGTGGTGGCCAGTGCCGGGCTATGTGGGGGTGTAGGGTTGAGGGGGATATGGGGCTAGAGATAGAGAGAAGGAAAGAGACTGAGAGGAAGAGAGAGAATGAGAAGATGTGAGGGGGGATGCTTTTCACGGTTAGGGTTTAGGAGGGGGGTTCTTTTCACGGTTAGGGTTTAGGAGTGGGGTTCAAGGTTTGGGGAGGGAAAAAGATAGAGAAAAGAAAAAAAAAGGGAAAAAAAAAGGAAGGAAAGAGAAGGGAAGGGAAAAAAGGAAGGAAAATAAGGGGGAAAAAAAGAAGGAGATTAGGTACAAATTCTAGGGTTTGATTTGGGGGGAAAAATTTAAATTTCAAAATAAAGATAGTTAGGAGGAAAAATAATCAAAAATGTAATTCATTGAGTTGTGAGAAAAAATATGAAATTGTTTAAATCGAAAAAAAGGAAAAAAATAACCCGGATGAAAAACAAGTATATTTTTTTTCATCGTTGAAATAAAGTTTAAAGGACAACATGTAGCGAAAAAAGAATATTTATAATGACTTGGATTACGAAGGTTAGTCCACATCACGAGGTCTCCCAATTTGATTTTCCGGGGTTTTAAATACTACACCACTTAAAAAAGTTTCGTCCCCGAAACTTCAATTAGCTACGACACAGTACCATTGTGAATATGAATTTCTGGGGTTTTACATACTACCCCACTTAAGAAAGTTTCGTCACCGAAACTTACACGCACCTAGTTATCGGAACAAGTAAGGGCATTTGTCTCGCATTTCCTGCTCCGACTCCCAAGTGGCTTCAGGCATCTCATGATTGGCCCAAAAGACCTTCACCAGGGGCACGGTCATCCTACGGAGGTGCTTTTCCCACCGATCCAGGATCTGTACCGGTTGTTCCTCGTATGACAGGTCTTCCTGGAGCTGTATAGGATCAGGCTCGATTATATGTGAGGGATCTGAGATGTATTTCTGTAATTGCGACACATGAAATACATTATGTACTCTTAGAAGTTCAGGTGGCAGCTCCAGTCGGTAAGCTTCTTCCCCAATTCTCTGTATGACTGGATATGGTCTGATGTACCTTGGGCTAAGTTTTCCTGCCATCCCAAATCATGCAATTCCCTTGGTCGGAGAAACTCGGAGGAATACTTGCTCCCCTACTTGAAACTCAAGGGGCCTATGCCTCCGGTCGGCATAGCTCTTCTAGCGGCTCTGAGCGGCTCTCATACGTTCCTGGATTACTCTTATTTTGTCCGCGGTGGCTTAGATTAACTCTGTCTTAAAGGTCAGGGTTTCATCAATTTCCTGCCAACAGAGCCGGGTTCTGCATTTCCTTTTGTATAGTGCCTCAAACGGGGCCATGCCAATACTCACGTGATAACTGTTATTGTAAGAGAACCCGATCAGTGTCAGCTGCTCGTCCCACGCACTCTTAAAGTCTAAAGTACAAGCTCCTAGCATATCTTCCAGTGCTTGAATGGTATGTTTAGTTTGTCCATCTGTAGCTGGGTAGAATGCAATGCTAAAATGTAGCAACATCCCAAATGCTTCCTGTAGTTTCTGCCAGAAACCAGACTGAAACGTGGTGTCCCGATCTGACACGATAGAGCTCGGTACCCCGTGTAGTCGCACTATCTCTTCGAGGTATGCATGGGCTAACTGGTCCAAGGTCCAAGTGTTTCTCATGGCTATGAAGTGTGCCTTTTTTTTGAGGCTATCCATAATAACCCGGATCACATTATTCTTCCGCTGAGTCAAAGGTTGACCCATCACGAAATCCATGGATACCGAGTCCCACTTCCACTCGGAGACTTCCAGGGATTGCAAGAGTCCTACTGGTCGTTGATGCTCTATCTTCACCCATTGGCAAGTTAGGCACTTTGCCACGTAATCGGCCACTTCCTGCTTCATGTTACTCCACCAGAATGTCTGCTTTAGGTCCTTATATAGCTTATTTCCGTAGGGTATACCAAGTGCGGCGTATTGTGACCATCGTCTAGGATTTTCTTCTTAAGTGCCTCTACAACAGGCATACACACCCAGTTATAAAATCTAACGGTGCCATCTTCATGAATTACAAACTCGGATGCCTTTCCCACCAATATCTCTTCCCTAATTTGTTCAAGTTAGGGGCCCGTAGTTTGAGCTACTTGAATCTCCTCAATGAGCGTCGGCTGTGCTTCTAGGGTGCATAGCATAGGCTTTGCCCTCGGGGTGGCCATGTTGAGTTCTAATCTCCGAAATTCTTCACACAACTTATTCAGAAACGCTAGCAAGCAGCCTAGTGCTGGATACGGCCGACGGCTCAACATATCTGCTACCACGTTAGCCTTTCTGGGATGGTACTGGAAATGGACATCGTAGTCCTTTAGAAATTCCAACCACTTTGTCTGTCTCAAATTTAGGTCCTTCTGTGAGAAAAGGTATTTCAAATTTTGGTGGTCGGTGAAAACTTCACAACATACCCCATACAAGTAATGCCTCCAAATCTTAAGTACAAACATGACTACCACTAACTCCAGGTCATGAGTCGGGTAGTTCCGCTCATGCGTCTTCAATTGTCGGGAAGCATAAGCTATAACACAGCCCTCTTGCATTAACACTTACCCTAACCTATTTCTAGACGCATCGCTATACACTACGAAATCCTTGTCAGTAGTGGGTAGGGCCAATATCGGCACACTCGTCAGTCTCTTTTTTAGTTCTTGCAACGCTTCTTCACATCATGCCGTCCATTCATGCTTAGTGACCTTCTTGGTCAAGTTGGTAAATGGGGTGGCGATCTTCGAGAAATGTTGAACAAATTTGGGATAGCATCCGGCCAGACCCAAGAAGCTCCTTACCTCCATCGGGTTCTTAGGTCTGGGCCAGTTCATCACGGCCTCTATCTTTCGGGGATCCACAAACACTCCCTCATTGGATATTATGTGTCCCAAAAATGCCATCTTGTTTAACCAAAACTTACACTTTGAGAACTTGGCGTACAACTCATTCCCCCTTAAAACTTCCAGGGCTGTCCGTAAATGGTGGTTATATTCTTCGGGGGTCCTTGAGTAGATTAAGATGTCATCTATGAATACCACCATGAACTGATCTAAATACGGTTTGAAGACCCTGTTCATAAGATCCGTGAATGCTACCAGGGCTTTGGTGAGGCCAAAGGGCATCACCATAAACTCATAGTACCTGTACCTAGTACGGAAGGCAGCCTTAGATATGTCTTCATCCTTGAGTCGGAGTTGATGGTGCCCCGAATGAAGGTCTATTTTAGAAAAAGTCCCTGCACCTCGCAACTGATCAAATAAGTCGTCTATCCTTTGTAGAGAGTAGCAGTTCTTGATCGTGATTTTATTAAGTTTCTGGTAGTCTATACACAGTCTTAGGGTCCCATCCTTCTTCTTTACAAATAAAACTGGAGCTCCCCAGGGGGATGTACTAGGCCGAATATACCCCTTCTCCAAGAGTTCCTCTAACTGCGTCTTTAATTCCTTCAATTCTATCGGCACCATTCGATAGGGTGCCCTAGAGATAGGTGCGGCCCTAAGGGTCAGGCCGATATAAAACTCCACTTCTCTATAGGGTGGCATGCCAGAGATTTCATCGGTAAATACATCTGGAAATTCCCTCACCACGAGGATGTCCTCTAGGGAGGATTTTACATCCTCGGTGTTCACTACAGGACATAGAAATCCCTCACATCCTTTACCTAACAACTTGCGAGTTTTCATTACTGATACCAACTTCACTCCCATTCTGGGGCTCTGACCTCTATGCACTACCTTCTCCCCATTGGGCCCCTTTAGGGTGAATTTCCATTTTGGGCAGTCTATCTGAGTTTGGTACTTAGCTAATCAGTCCATCCCTAAAATAACCCCAAAATCAATTAACTCAAACCTGTATAGGTCCGCCAGGAATTCACATTCATACGTTCTAATAGGGCAACCCTCGTATAGCTCCTCGCATGTCATAGTCTTCCCATCAGAGAAAGTCACAGATAGTAATGATGATTTACGAGTGGGGGTAAGTCTTAACGTCTTAACCAACCTAACAGAAATAAAGGAGTGCGTGGCACTCGAATCAAACAAAACATCTACTAGCTGAGTTAGGAGAGAGAAAGCACCCGTCATAATATTAGAAGCATCGTCTGCTTCTTTCTTTTGCATCACATAGACTCTGCCCCCATTGTTCCGAGGCGGTTGGTAGGGAGGTCGAGTTTGAGTTTGCTGAGGTACCTGGTTTTGTTGGTTGGGATTGACCACCTGCCCTCCCCTATTCTGATGTGGCTGCTGGGGTTGTTGCCCTTGCCCTTGACTCTAGCCTTGCTCTTGTCCACTATGAGGTGGAGGGAGTGGGCAGTCTTGCACTTGATGCTGAGGGCTTCTACAATGGAAGCACCTTTTCACCGAGCGGCATTCCCTGGCGTAGTGACCCAGTTTCCCACATGCGTTGCAGGTTACCTTCGACTGTGCATTAGGGTGCTGGTCTCCCGATTAGTACAGTTTAAGTACTGAATCCCTATAGGCTGACGGTATTGCTCTTGCGGTTGAAAGTTGCCCCAGTTATCCCGGTTATCCCCCTTCCTGTTGGTTCCCCATTGCTCGTTGAAATAGTTACTCCGCTCGTTCATCGCCCTCTCTACGTTGACCGCAGTGTCATATAGGTCAACATAGGAGGCGTATTGATGTGCAAACATCCTCTTCTTGATTGTGGGGTTCAGCTCGGCCTCGAACCAGTTCATCTTCAGCCTTTCGTCAACTACGAAGGCTGGGGCAAATTGTGAAAGCTCTATAAATTTCGGGTTGTACTTGAGTACGCTCCTGTTCCCCTACTGCAGTTGTATAAACTCATCCTCCTTAGCCTTTTGGAGGGAGATAGGGTAGAAATGATCCTTGATCATCTCCTTGAATTTGTTCCAGTCGAATCCCGGTTCGTGTTGTCTCTCCCTCACCGTGGCCCACCATGAGTCAGTCTTGTCCTTCAAATAGAATACCGCAAAGCTCACCTTCCATTCCTCAGGGCATTGGAGTGCGTCGAACAGTTTCTCCATGACCTTAATCCAGTCCTCAAAACTCTTAGGATCGGGAGTGCCATCATAGACGGGTGGGTGATGGCTTGCGAACCTTTTGAACATATAGAAGTTATCCTCCTCGACCCTTTTTTCCCATACCTCCATCAGCCTCTGTATCGGCTCGTTCTGGAGTCGTAATTACTCCCCTTGTTTTTGTAGCATCTCCAGCAGTAACAAATTGATAAGCTCAGCTCCCATTGGTGGGTTAATCTCATCAATCTGATTGCAAGACCCCTTCCCTTTTCGAGGGCGTAGGGCCTTCAATCGCTCCCTGAGGGCAGATAGAGGGATGTCCTGATTCGTAGGGACCCTCGTTACAGGGTGGGGTCCAGTTTAGGACTCCATGTTGTTGTTGTTATTGTTGCTTCCCACCATTCTATTTGGGAAATAATTCGGGTTTAGTTCCTCTCCTAATAGTTCATATCCTAAGCTCTACAAAATTTCAAGCATACAGTACATGCCAGTGCATCATACAACATTTGCCAGGAGTTCAATTGCAGCACATCACCACGTTCAGGTGGTACAACCACCGCATCACATGCTCAGACAGTTCACATCAGACAGGCATCACATTCACACGATTCATGATTATCACTATTATCATTTTTTTTTTAATTTATAACAGAGAACGCTGGTATTCAAATAATCTAAGGAGATTTTATTGCATAGAATTTCAATAACACAAGAGTTCCACACTAACACTTTTCATTATATCTCAGTGTATAACTTTAGTAGCCACAAGGGCTTATTAACAACTCAAAAAGAAAAGCAACTACCAATACTACCCTAGAAAAGAAGAAACAAGCTCCCTAGATGCTTCCACCTTCTACTGGATGGGGGCGTCCAGCCCTAGAAAAGAAGAAACAAGCTCCCTAGATGCTTCAGCTTCTACTGGTCGGGGGCATCCAGTGGACAGGTGCCTTTATACATCCGGCCACATCTACCTTGCTTCCAGCAGGTCACCCCGATGTCACACTCGGCCCTATTCCACAAGAAATTTATCTCTTCTTCTAAGTCCTCCGATCCTCTAGTTTGCTCGTCCTGTACAGTGCAGTCCCTTCTTTCTTCTTCCTAATCCTCCACAAGGTCTTCACTTCCCATCAGTTGTCCCTCGCTCACCACAGAATCTTCCTCAGGGTCCCATTCAAGATCCTCCTCTTCCATTGGTTCTCCCTCCCTCGGGTCCTCCTCGGGATCTTCCTCAGGGTCCTCCTCCTCCATTGGTTCCTGTGCACTCGGGCCTCCTATCGGGTCGGCTTTCACTCCGAGATCTGTCTTAACAGGGTTGTCCTCCACTCCTTCAAGGTCTCCCTCCTTATCTGTAAGTTCGTCGCCTGGGGGCGGAGCGTCCTCCTCACTGGCTGTGGGAACACACTCTAGGTCATAGGGTCCCTCCAATCTCAAATAGTTAATTAGGTCCTCTATGTCCATCCCCATAGGCTCGCAGTCACACCAACAACAATTTCCCCACGGGTAGGGATCACGAGCCCGTGGGTACAACTCATTAACACGATAGCGCCACACAGGGTCCCCCCTCAGGGTCAGCAACAGAAAGACCACTCGGTTATTCTCAATTGCCAAATAGTTATTGGGCCTATCATCTAGGTATCTGGCTACTACCCACCTCACATGTCGTATGTGGTCCCAGACACTCTTCCCTAGCTCCTTAGCTAACCGATGATGCAGACAAGGACCTCCTACACAGCCGCAATGCTGGGTACCCTCCATTCCTATACAAAGTAAGTACACATAAGATATGTGTTCAACCCAAAATCATGCATTCATTTAATACAATATACAGATGTTTATAGCCCCTACCCCCATACTATGCTCACTCTCTGTGCGGTCCTTAAGTCTACCGGTTTTAGTCCTTAACTTTTTACAGTATTTTAGGCGGGCCTTCAGGTTAGTTAACCTGAGTTCTGATACCACTTTGTAACACCCCAAAACTCTAATTTCATTTCTTCTTTACCAACCGTTATCTTACGTGACAGCGGAACCTAATTGGAGTGTTACCGCCGTATTTTCTTCTTGGAAATACCAGGTTAGATATTGAAATGACAATTAATACAAAAATCTTGAATAATATTTCAACCTGCACATTATTCCAAATTTAATAACATCCACTAAACCAATCAAATGCTTTTATTGTCTTAACAAATAATTTCTTTGTCTTCACTTATGCCTTCGTGCCTCGCTCTACTTTCTATTCCCAGTCCCGTGCACAACTATTTTACCTGAAAACAAAACATTTTATAAAGGTGAGATAAACTCAGTAAACAATCACCCCTAACAGTCAACTACGCGCGCAAATTCATTTGAAAACATTTTAAAAGGGTAGGGGAATAACAACAAGACTCCCAAGACGCATTCATCATCAACACAACTTTTCCTGGTTACTAACTCCCAGAGATGCAACTCCTAACTTATGGCCCAAACACAACATTCAGTTTTTAGGTGAGTGACCCCATGGGGTCTCATGGCCTACGTGTAAATTCACCGTAACCGCTTAACTTGTCTTGGCCTATCGCTACTTAAGCGGTTACCGCTTAACCCATTTCTTGGCCTATCACCATCATCGATGGTTACTGCTAGCCTGGCCCACGTCCTAATAGGGCACGTGGCTGCTCACATGAATGCACTAGTTTCTCG
Source organism: Carnegiea gigantea (assembly GCA_029747015.1). NCBI lineage: Eukaryota > Viridiplantae > Streptophyta > Magnoliopsida > Caryophyllales > Cactaceae > Carnegiea > Carnegiea gigantea. Next base: position 1,160,833 of record JAKOGI010000088.1, on the reverse strand, counting down.
GGGAAGGCTAATATCCTTCAGTCAACACAATCAGTTCAAGTCTCATCCAACTCAGCCTTTATAAATACTGTCACACTTCTCTACCTTAAAGGTCGATTTATCATGCCAAGTTCATTCAGTTTCAACCCACTTCCCTGATGACATTTCTATAACAACAAACTTTAAGTTTCCAACACAACCTTACCTAGCCTAAATTCCACAATCATGACACATCAGGTAACTTCTGTTGCACAGTCCCACTTAGTTAATTCATGCTATTATTTTGCTCAAACAGCATGCCAAACAGTTCTTAACATGTTCAAAGCACACATGATTTTAAAACCCGGGAAGAGTTAGGGCATAATTGTTGCCTGAATACCGTACAAGTTATGAGCTTGGTTGCTATTCCAAACTTACTGCTCCACACCTGAGCCAACACATAGCCCACACTCAGTCTAACTCAAATGCATTTACTCCCTGGTCTTTTTCTTGCTTCCAAAAAAATTTATAAGAATTATCTATGCTTTTAAGGCCCTCCAATCCAAGCCCACTCTAGGGTTCAGATCGGGCCAGAATCTGGGCCCTCCTCTTAGAGGTCCGAACTTCCAGTCCTGATGTCCAATTTAAAACTTCTAACTCGATCCAGAAACTTTGACTCGTCCCTACCATTTTTATGTTTGGGATTTCCCCCGTTTCTATCCCGAGTTAGGTCGTTTTCTCACTTGTTTGAGCGGTATCACTGACTGTTTTGGTCTGGATAGTCATAGGTAAATTGGTTATAACTTGGGCCCTGCCACTCCAATCAGCCCAATTCCAAAACGGGGCTGTGCGACACACTCTGAGGTATCGACTCTAAAAATTTGATGATTTTTGGCTCATCGACTCACCCTAGGTAAATTTTTAAAGTTGCCGTGACTGCAGCCCACAACCCAACCCAGCAAACTCGACCCTGATTTTCTAGCTCAATTTCCTAGCCCCATAGGTTTTACATCCGATGTCCAAAATTCAAGATTTTGCCCAATCTAGAAAGAGGAGTTTGTCCCCTACAACTTTGGTGTTTTGTATTTTCGCTAATTTACTCAATATCTAGGCCAAAAACCTTAAAACCCAAAAACTATCCTTGATTGTCCCAGTTTTAATAGTCTCTAGAAAACGGATGATGACTATCTTGTTGCAATTCAAAATTCAACGATTCAAAAACTGTAGCATAGAGAACGCCTGGATCTATCTTCCATTCAAATTTGGTGGTTTTTAGACCAGAATACCCATAGAAACAAGTTTTTTAAAGTCACATGAATTTTCTGCCCTACCCAGTGGCAGGTTCTCACCACTTCTCCTCCCAAAACCCAATCTTTTTACTTAACGACCACGTCCCCCATACCCGTGACCCACTATCCAAGAATCCCGACAACGTTAATCCCACCTGAAGTCATCTAAGTCATGAAAGACATTAAATTTCATTGCTAAGAACACAAAAATACCAACATGTACTTCCCTTGATGTGAACCCGAAATAATAACAATGAAATCGTCTCCCTTTTTGTGGTGCGAATCTAAAAATCATGCAAAAACTCTTTTTAAAATAATTTCCTTGAACTTCAAACAAAATCACACAAGGAAGATAGTAAGTGCTTAAAGTTTTAGGTGTAAAGAAAACACGGGGCCAAGGTTTCACCATGTGTTTCTTACCAAGGAAGACGAGAGGGAGGTGGTGGCGGTGGTGGCCAGTGCCAGGCTACGTGGGGGTGTAGGGTTGAGGGGGATATGGGGCTAGAGATACAGAGAGAGATAGAGAGGAGGAAAGAGAACGAGAGGAAGAGAGAGAATGAGAAGATTTGAGGGGGGGGATGCTTTTCACGGTTAGGGTTTAGGGGGGGGTTGACGGTTTGGGGAGGGAAAAAGAAAGAGAGACGAAAAAGAAAGAAAGGAAAAAAAAAAGGAAGGAAAGAGTAGGGAAAAAAGGAAGGAAAATAAGGGGGAAAAAAGAAGGAGACTAGGTACAAATTCTAGGGTTTGATTTGGGGGGAAAAATTTGAATTTCAAAATAAAGATAGCTACGAGGAAAAATAATCGAAAAGGTAATTAGTTGAGTTGTGAGACAAAATATGAAATTATTCAAATCAAAGAAAAGGAACCAAATAACCCGAATGGAAAATAAGTATATTTTTTTTCATCGTTGAAATAAAGTTTTAAAGGACAACACGTAGCAAAAAAAAAATATTTATAATGACTTGGATTACGAGGGTTGGTCCACATCAATAGGTCTATCAATTTGATTTTTCGGGATTTTACATACATATATATATATATATATATATATATATATATATATATATATATATATATATATATATAATATATATATATGTATGTATGTATGTATATATATATATATATATTATATATATATATATAACACACACACACACACACACACACACATATACATATATAAATACATATATAACTATATGTACATATATATAAATATATATATCTGTGTGTAGGGGGTCTCTCTCTCTCTCTCTCTCTCTATATATATATATATATAGATATATATATACACATATACATATGCATATACATATACATAAACATATATACATATATAGATACACATATATACATATATTCATATACACATATGCATATGCATATATACACACACACACATATACACACATATATATGTGTGCACGTGTGTGCGTGTGTGTGTGTACGTTTGTGTATATATATGTATGTATATGTGTGTGTGTATATATATAGTTGACAACTCTGCGAATGGCTAAGAAAAGAGTTTAAAGCACTACAAGGAGGTAAAGACTTTACTTATTGTCTTATCTAATCTGAATTCACTCGTATGAGAAGGGGAAATTCTTTTTAATGTGATGGAATAGAAAATAGTAGCAAAATTAAATATCAAGAATCAAAATCGGTGATGAGTACGGGAGACCATGTTACTTCTAAAATGGGGATTGTGTGAAATAAGCTAAGCAGAGAGAGTGGGTAAAAGACACCGAGACACATCTTAACTTGGTGATCGTGATTTCATATCGAGATTGACATCAAGAGAGGAATCACTGGTTGAAATGATATCAAATTGATTATTGCTGAGGCAATCGAATAGTTTTGCTCAAGTAAGGTTGGTTAATACGATTCAAAGAGGAATTATAAATTAGTTTATGTTACCGAATAATAATGGTGTGAATTTCGTAATGGTATCTTATAAGGAAGGTCTAACATCATTCGACCAAAGTTACTATTAACTCATTTAAATCTAAATAAAGACTCATACAACTAAAGTCACATGGGTTTGATACATTCAAAATATTGTCGCATGGGTTTTTAACCGTTTTACAAACACTTCCCATACCTCATTTGCCCCATTGTCCTCTATTGTCATTCATGGGGTTGTTTCCTTGTAGTATCTTCTTGAACAGGACACTCAATCTCATAGAATCACTAGTACAAACCCTATGGAGTCCATATAATATACACTCTAGTTAGATATTCTTACTTGGCACTCTAGCAGGACTACAAATTTGTTTATTTCAGTTGATATTAAAAATTATTCGTGGTCACAATTATTTTATTAATGGAATTGTGTTATTAGTACTATTATTATTTCTATTATTATTATTATCATCATCACCATCATTATTGTCGTTGTTGTTGCTGCTGCTATTGTTATGTTCTTTCTAGATCATTAACCTCAACTCCTTTCTATATCATTTATTAATCAAATCAATTAGGTTAAATAAAAATGATTATATAACTATCTTCAGTTTTAATTGTCGTAATTAATACTCAAAACTTGAACATAGAAGGCTATTTCTTTGAGCATATTAAGTGAACTTTATTTTTATTATTTTTCTTGTTCAATTATATTATACATCTTTAGAGTTAACTGATCAAGATTGGCGGGCTAAACACTTAAACAATCCTCTTGCTTTATGAGCATATCTAAATCAAGGGCCAGGCTTGTCACCATTACGAACCAATTTTCATAACTCCTAATCTCTATCACTAGTCCATCCAAACTCAACACTTAATAATGATAGTCTTTAATTTGTTATTACTTTATAACTTGACCTAAAAAATAAATAAAGACGTTCAACTGTTCAGAAATTTTATTTTATTTATTTAGAAAATTTATATTTTCCCCTAATATCTTCCACCCAACTTAGTGGTCTCCCTCCTTTACTTCAAACTTACCTGTGACAACTCAAATTAAGACCCTCAATCAACATACTCTCCCCAACACAATAGGTAAGATGTCCACTTCAAGTTGAAATTTGAAACGAACAAGAGGGGGAGCGATGTCTATAGAGAACTGGTGCCCGCCTACCCGTCGACAGTTGTTGGAAGTGGAACTACCAGCAGACTGTAGTCAGGCCACTGCTGTTGGTGGCAGTTTAGGGAAAGGGGGGAGAGGAAGAGGAGGAGGACCAATAATATGATATTCTAGGTTTTGGGGGCCTTTGGCTAATATCACGTATAACGAATTTTAGTTTTTTCCTTATTTTTTCAATTTTTTTGCTCCAATCCTTTTATCTTTTTATCAAATGTTCTTTTGAAATTATAGTATCTCCTTTTAATTGGCCTATTAGCTAAGTAATTTAGTGATACGATAACTTATTCATTGAGTTATTTGTTTAGTTATTTTATATCACTCGAATATAAATAATTAAACCAAATTATACATTTCATGAATGAAATATAGTGATTGCATACATCTTCCCCACCAAATTATCACCAGTACATTATTATTTACTCTAATAGTAAATAACTAATTAGGCAGAGTCTATAACTTGGACACGAGGCCATTGATGCTACTTGAGCCTTGCAAATATATGAGTTTTAATATTGAATTGAAGTGCACACACTTAAAAATTTTTTTATCAAACTTGATTAAATGAAAGTAATTAAAAGTAGTTAAATTGTAGGATACCCGCATATTGCACCCTTATTCATGGAATGCGAATAGGAGTACAAAGGTGGACAAAACACATGGTGAACATGACTATGGCTTACCTAATAGGGCCCCAAGGGCACTATAGCATTATAACAAACCAAAGTTGATTCTACAGAGGCTTGATTAAGCCACCGGGTTGTATTCCCTCAAGATATGCCAAGCAGATCAAAATTTGAGATTTAAATTTAACTTATCTATGACCTAATCTAGTGGATAAATAATCAAGGAATTCAAAAAAACAAGCAATCACACAATCAATGTATCAATCAGACACTTCTACCATTTTTTATTTGGAAACCAATAATTGAAGTATCATAACGCTCTTCCAAGGTGAACTAACATATGTAAATCTAATCAATTGTGATTTCTCAATAGCTCTTGATTCATTTAGATTCATTCAGAATGCGATGTCAAATTAGTGGTTTGTCAACTGTTGTTACTTTCTCAAGCTTTCACATAATAAGGTCAAATCCTAGGGTTCTAGTGTTGAATTTCACCTTTGTGTACTTAATCCAATACCTAATATTTGCGGGAAAGATCAAATCTCTCACATGGCCATAATCATCTAGGATTCGATAAAGCAAGCTAAAAAATTCTAAAATACTAAAGAGATAAACACAGGTTGGGCAAAATAACAGGTACTTGCATAAATTAAAGCACAAAACACCAAAAGTAAATCCAGGCTACAAATGACAAATCCTAAAGTGAGAAAGGAGAAGAAAGTAGAAGAGAATTACTCAAGCAAAGAATGCATTTGAACCGTCGTTGTAAACTCGGTATAGAATCCTTGCAAAGTTTACCCTTCCGTTCACTCTGTCTTACTCTAATCGAAATTAAAATCTAATCTAGATGATGAATACGATAGTGGATGGAGTTCCCTAAACGGCTAGGAAGTAGAGCAACAAATGACAAAGCTTGAAGCAAAATGAATACTCGTAGTAAAAAGGTTGTAACCCTACCATCGAGGTCTACCGTGGCAACCACGGTGCACGGTCACCCCCAACTCCCATGTTCAACCCCATGCCCATGCCTTGGTGGGCTCTCGTTGGCTACCCTGCTAATTTTCTAAATTTGGTCAATCCTAGTTGATTATGTATGACATCCTAGGTTAACAATGTTATATACTTGGGTAAACCATGTTCCTTGTGGTTTTCTGCCTAGTTTTTTTGGATCTTTGCATCATTCTTGGTTTGTTTTGTAGATGTTGTTGGGTTCTCTTACCAGTTTCTATAAGACGCCGTCAACAACACCAAACCCAAGAGTATAATAGAAAAGAAGCATAAAATCACACAATTTTGCACACTAATCTCTCAAAATAACACGCAAATACTAGTGAAATCCTATGTAAATAGGATGTGCATCATTGCCTCATACTTAAACCAATGCTTGCCCTCATGAAAAGCTAAACTCTAGTCATATCAATAGGGGGACAATGTAGATAGGATCCTCCTAAAGATAGGCAACTTATAGCACATCATAAACAAGAGTAACAATCACTAGTAACCCCAAATACTACACTAATATTTTTAAAGAAATATGAGATCATAAGGTTGATATGAAACAAGAATAGCCTCGAAAAGAACCACAAATTACGCATGTAAGCATGTTGAATAGAGTGGAACCAAATGCACCAGTAGAACTCAATTTTAGGAAATGTGGATCGCTTCTACTCATCTGTTAGTTTGACATATAGCATGAGTTCACGCAAGACTCTATCCAAAGATGCCATCTACCACAGGCTTACCAAATCTACTTCTCCATTGCTAAAATGAAATAAGCATATAAGAATTAAGAGAACTTTAAATATGTTATAATGAGAGCTAAAGATTAAGAAAAAGAGGTGGACAAACTCGTTTGTGCAATGTGGAGCTAATAACCAAGTAGCTAAATCCAATATACCATAATCATCCTCATCAATTGAATGAACACACAACCCACAAATCGAAAACAAAATGAGTCAACAAAGAAGGAACACAAGTTATGTACTAGAAACTAATGCCCATCACTTATTTAGACCTTTTTTCTCTTTTTTTTTTTGATTTTTCTCTTTTTATCCTCCAAAATGAAGGGTCAAATATCAAGTTCAACTGGTGAAAGGCATCTGAAACTCAATTGTTAACTCATATAAAGATGTATACATATGCAACCTAGATAAGAGGACAAGATATGTAAATGTACAAGTCTATTATTCCCTCTTCAAGACAACGCATTAATACCGACTGGAAAAAAAACCAAATAGCTACCCACTACATATATGAAGTGAAGCTCTATAAACTTCACTTAAGGATATGAATATGTGCATGGCCAAGGGCTTAAATTAAAGGGATCACAATAAAGATAAGAATAAGCTTAAAGGAGCTGGTAAATGGGATAAGCATGTATCACAAGGTAGGCTATTTGGTAATGTGGCTAAAATGACTAAAGAAACAATGTCTATCACTTCATCAAATATACACATGCGAATGTGGTTTTGGTTAATAATCTGGACAAGTTCTAAAGATGCAACATGAAAAAGTCATACACATGAAAGAACAAGAAAATAAGTATGATGAATTAGTCAATATAAGGCTTAAAGTCTCGCAGGACGCTAGCAAAGTCTCATCTAACTTAAATGGTGAAGCACATATACCAACATTAGTGCTAAGGACCCTTAAGGGCAACATAGTTCTCAATAAAGACAGGGAGTTAAAGCAAGAGACATTTACCAAACCTTAAAAAAATTTCACACCAAAGGAGGCACCCAGCAAAAGCCAAACAAGCTCATGGAAACCATCATATCTAGTAAAGCATCTTAGGGCATCTGAATTAAATCCGCACAATCCCTATATGCACCAAAATGCAAACCTAAAATGCAACAAAATGCAACACACTATTACAAATGAAAGGGAACATATAACTACTTGCTATAGCTAGTAAATTGAAAACCAAAATGGAAAGCATCAAACTACACATTCCTTATGCTCACATAAGGAATTATTCAAAAGAAATAAATAAGGTTAAGTGGGAAGGGATAACAACAAGCACAATCTTACCAGATTAGGTGCTAGGTTCACCTAAGCTTAGGCATCCTAAAAATTAAGGAATACGAAGCATCAGTAACTCTATCAGAAGCTCAAGACTCGACTCTATACACCAGTGCTACCATATTGTGCTATAGCATGTGAAACTCCTAAGATCACAATTCAAAAAATAGAAGGTAAGCAGTAATAAGAAAAATCTCACTAAATAGAATAACATCCTCTTAACATTATTAACGTTCACAGAAAAATCACAGGGAAGATCACAAAATTTAGCCAGCATGACTTTCCTATAGAAGTCCTAAAAGTATACACAATATGGTTCAAGAGAGGGATTACACCTTCCAATGCAACCTAAGAACATATAATTATCAACATTTCCACCATGCATGTGAAACATGTTATTGTCATAGCCCTTGTCCAAATGATTTCCACACATGACATGACTATTAACGGTCTTCTTAATACAACACTTCGGGGAATCAGTTGGTAATGAACAAAGAGGGGAAGCACGTGAATAATCAAGGAGATCGGGGAAAATATTAACATAAAAGTGAAGGTTAGGAGACTCCTCATGCATAATCACATCATATGACCCAACCAAAGGAGTTTTAGCTAGATCACGTACGTCACCAAAAGTATCTTTTGACTCAAAACATATGTAATCAATAACAAACTTGGAAACAGACCCAAAAAGCTCACTTGCTTTAAGCCCCGTGCAATAGGTACGGTCAGGAAAATATCAGTGTTGTCTATAAGTGATGTAAAGCCAGGCTGAGCATAACATGCATAATAAGGATACAAGTGCATAACATGGTTACAAGAATTACACATGTCATACCAAAAAGAGGCATAATAAGATCTAGCATAGCATGCAAAATAATAAGAGAATGGATATGCAAAAACACAACTAGCATCCTCAAATTCAAACGAATCCCAAGTAAGCCACGTAAGCAAAACCACCCCTCATCAACACCTTTATCAAGAAAACCCCAATATTCCAAAAGAGCTCTGGTTTCATAATTCACACCCTCTTTAACGATGCCTAACATTTCCTATGTACTCGCATAATAACCACAATGAGCAAGAAAGACGTGTAGATGCTCAAATTACCTCTAAAATAATTCATGCCCGAATTGGTAAAAATGGAAACTTGCCATTTGTCTAGTTAAATTTATTTTTAATTTTATTGGTTTTTCATTTTTAAAGAAGAACAACACTCTTAGTCAAATGTATCGAGAAAAACCAATATTCAACACAAGTCCCTAGCTACTGCAGCAAAAACATGATAAGCGTGCAACGACACAGTGGTGTTATTGCAAATCAAGGTCGATCCTATATAGAATGGCTCAAACTATTAGGTTGTATTCCCTCATGATAGCCTAAGTAGATAAAAATTTTAGATTGAAATTAGACTATTCTTCTATCTAATCTAATAAACAAATCATTAAGGAATTAAACAAATAAGAAATTAAACGAATAAGTAATCACCAAACCTACGTATCAATCAAGCACTTCTTCCACCATTGGTTATTTTAAAACTAACAATAAAAGTAACAGAGAGGTGAGGTTAAGATTTCAGCATGTAAAAATGTGTCGTAAGTGTTCATAAAGCACACAAGCACACGTAAGAGGTTTCTCAAGGATATGTTCTAGGTTTGACACGTGTCCAGTTAGGCTTAGGTTTTTGCGTCCTTAGACATGGTCTCCCTTCATAGTGTGGGATGGGTTTAGACGAAGCTCGATCTTTTTAAAGTGTTACTAAGGAACACTATCACAAGTGGAATGACCCCATAAATGCCAAGCTTGACCAAATGGTATAAACAATGTGCCTGAGGATAAAGGTGAAGTACAAATCAAGAACGACAAGCCTTTCATGACATTGATCATATCCAAGTGCAGCACAAAATGCCAAACAAAATTATGTTGAATCTTTCAAAATCAATGTTCAATTTGGAACCCTTTGAAGCTCATCTTTTTAAACATTTATATGTGGAGTTGCCACTGAAGGTGTCATAGCCTAGGGTTTCGATCTCAATCTCGAAGTGTGGTAATTGTTCTTTCATGTTTATTTTAGGAAGTTGAGCTTTATAAAAGTGAGTAGACTCACCACCATATTTTCAGCAAAGCATGGATACCTTTAAGAAAATATATTTTAGCAAACAATCACTAACATCTTGGATAGGAATTGACTTGTCTCCTTGGTTATAGCTAAGAGTTTGTACATAGAGGTGAAGGTATGATTGGTGGTAAGACACTAATCCTCCAACCAATGTTACGCATTCAAGAATGGCTTCTACTAGAGTTTTAAAAGACAACAGTGGAGTACAATAATTCCATGCAACTACCAATTTCATGCAATTATTGATCCTACGGTGGTTAAAGCATCAAAGACATAAATTTTTGGGATCTCTTGTTAAACATGTAGGTTTAATATCTACAAGATAGAGAATAGAAGAGACTAGTACAAAAGAATAAATATTCTGAGAACTTGATCAATTAACTAGGTTTATAATTGAATACACGTAAAATAGAAAACAATCAAGTTGGATCCTATAAGAGCATAATAATCAAAATGAATAATATAAATACAGAAATAAAGATGAGAAATTTACTACCATGCTTTATGCTCAGTACTTAGCTTGATTTGGAGGAGAGTTGTAAAACATTTTTGTTGGGAGAACGACAGAGAGAGATGAAAGGATGTCCTCCTAAAAAAAACGATTGCCTAGATAAAGAGCCTTCTCTATAGTGATAGATAGGTATGGAGGAGAGAGAGAGATTGAGAGAAAGAGAAAATGCAAGAGGAAGTGTGGTGACTCTAGCAAGAAAGAATAAAAGAGAGGTAGTGTGTGCGCCTTTGTGTCATGGTGTCCTTTCGGGGATAAAAATAGGTGTATGTTGTAGTGAAGAGAGTTATATGACTCCTCCTAGGGTTTGTAGATTAGGAAAAGATTTGTATAATTCAGCAGAAGATTTTGTGTTCATATGGCCTTAGCTAGGCTTGGTAGTTTTTGATCAATTTGTTGTCACCACACATTTCCTGTAGGACCATTGCTTGGGTTAACTCTTTATCTCTTGAAAGCATAATAGGTATAGTTCCTAAATAATTAAGTTTCTGGTCCATTTGATAAGCAGACTAATATTTGCTGGCCCAAGAGTGAGGTTACGCTTATGTTTACTTTTATGTCACCATCTGGTGCACATCACATCTATTACTGATAAAAATTAAGCTTTTAATGTGTTGTCGAAAAGCTCTTCCAATGACAAATGTGGAAATGCAAACACAAATACCTCACAATGCTAAAGTGGCACCATAAATGAGGTAAAGTGGCCACCAGTTGCTAAATCTTAACAACATGTGCTACTTTGGCACTTTTTAACCTTGTCGCAAATCTCAAAATCTTTGATATGTTTTTGCAAAATGTTCATTTTTAAAACTATTTCTTTAGGGACTAGGACATTTATAAAGCCAAAAACAAAGTGGCATTATCATTGGTAAGTTGAATGGGTGTCATCATCGAACCCTAAGGGAGTGACCTTTTCCCTTCATCACTCTAAAAGGCGATCACCTCTTCCCCTATAGAGAACACTTGTTGACCACATATCTCTTCTTTTCTCCTTTGCTAAAGGGATCGTCCGTGCTCTACCATTCTCCCCCCTCTCTCTCTCATTCTCTCTCATGCATACACACGCATGCAAGTTAGAAAGATGGTTGTTCCTCTAGCAATCGCTCCTCTAGTGTTCCTTGTCTATTACCATAGTTGGTGCATCTGGTACCCTCTTTTTGTACACAACATTTTTTCTTAACTAGCCTTCAATAAACCCTAATAAAAGGGAGGAGGTTCACACTAAACCCAACCTAAGGTAAGTCTTGAGTGTTCAATAACCATGATAATGATTGGGTTTTCAATTCTTATTTTTTCAATAGTTTACATCATGTGAATTGTGATTGTTGTTCTTTTATTGAAATTGTAAACGTATGTAATTAATCAACATGTCCACTTAAACTAATTTTTCTTTATTGTTGCTCCTAGTATAAAAGTATGACTAATACAATAGATCACCTAAAAATCATGCCTTAATGTGCTAAACCAGTACAAGATCTAAACTTGCATGGAAGTTCGCGTTGCCGTGAAATCTAAAGATTGTATGCTTTCTTTGAATCGTTAATAGATACAATTTTGAGTGGGCAATGTCAAAGGGTTGACTTATGTCCCAAACATCGATCATAACTTCACTGTCAGATGAAATTCTTGTCTAGTGCCTTGGGTCAAGTCAATTCCTATCCAAGCTCATGGAGATTGTGTCCTAAAATCTTTTTTGACATTTTTGCATATTTATTTAAAAATATACAGTGACTCCATTAATTTATTTCCTATATTTACCAAACAAGCAATTGCATACTAGAGACCGATACCCCTAGGTTGCTGCATCTTCATTTCCATATTAATTTATGTCAAATGCGTTCCCTAAAAATCTAATAATGTGAATCAAGTGAGTTTCCAACAAATAACATTAAGCAAATAGTGACTAGAGGCATAAGCATAATGAAGCGATTCTCAGTCTTAATGAATAAGGTCTAGATGAATGCTTTCTTCAACAAAAATTAATGCTTTGATGATTAGGAATATTATCCTTAAGGAAAACACACACAATGTACATTTCGTTACTATTTCCATTAGGGAAAATTAACTTTTTATCTCACATGATTATACACTACATTTATATCATTGAATTAGTTATATTTCTGTTGAATCAAGGTCAAATAGATGCTTATGTCATTTTTTCTTTTGGTTTGACTCTAACTGGCCCATGGATTTAGCCAATCAATAAAGTGCTCTGGCTTCATCTAGAGTATACAAACTTTGATCTATCACTCTGATGAGCATGTAAATTGACTTTCATCATATTTTGCTCTTAGGTAATAGCAAATTCTTACTCATTACCGGGATAAACATTAGGCCAAGAAGATCTCTGACTAGAGCATGACCTTAAGGTTCTTAACAATAGCGGGCTGCTTTATTATTCTTAGCCAAAGCTCCTTTTTTCTATGTTATAACTTGTTCATTCCTCTTTAGCAAATATTCAAATGTTGAATAAAAAGCTCCTTCATGTTTGAATTCTTTTTATATCATCTAATTCAGGTCATCCATTCAAGCAAAGCTGGGATATTAATAATTCGCCAAGATATTAAATATAAATATTTCAATTAATGTAATCCTTATACTTATGGTCAACCACTGAAGTACATGAAGCACATATATTGGAGAACCAACAAAGGGTTTATAAGGAAATGTGTCATAAAATATTAGTTTTTATTTAGCAAACATTCTACCATTAAGTGTTTTGATAAAAACTATGTCATTGCTAGACCATTATCTATTTAATGCAAGCTTGCACTGATTTCTAGATTTAGCACTTTTTAAAATCATATAAGCCAAACTTTTAGAGTTCTTTGACTTGGTTGTGATAGCACACCTTGAATTTTGTTCAAGGTTCCCTAACTTTAAGTTGAGGCTTATCTTTGATTCTTTTGTTAGGTTGATTAACTTAGCAAGAGAGATCAATAAACTACTAAGCAACTTGACTGCAATCGATTAATATACTTTGTTTTATAACTCCCATTCCAATCTTATAATTAGCTAACGGTAATTGAGCTATGGCGAATATAATCATGTCCACATGATGAAACATGAGATGTTTATGGGTGGTTCTCATTGTAATTATATACATGAATTTAACTTTTAACTGAAACACATAGAATACTTGGAGTTTAAGGTTAGCACTTTAACTTTAATAGTCAATGTGAGAGATTGCTCACAAAGTAATGCTTCTTTCTATTGGTGTGATCCTTACCTTCAAGGCTAAAGTTAGAAAAGCATAGTTACGGAATGATTTCAATCGAGAAAGTCACCCATATGTGAACAACATTGTAAAGGAAGCAATGACTTGTAGGAGATGCATAATTTCTTTTAGAATATCCTAGTAATCTTAAGGTTTGAATTATGCTTCAAAATGTATAATGCATCTTAATTAAAATATCCTATCAATAAAGCATAGATTTAGTTCTTATTTTTTCAATTTTGAATCTACAAATGAAGGTTTTAATTTATAAAGGATAATTTCTACCATTTATCTGTACCATGCAATGCACAAGTCAAAGTATAAGTGGGACACTAGCTTGGCTACGGCAACCCTCCCTGATCAACCACAACCTAATAGGTTAAAACTCATGGAACCTCACCATTTGTTTTAGCCAATAGTGCAAGTGGGATGCGGGGGTGGGGGTGAATTGCTGGTTGAATGGGTTAACCACTGTAACTACACTGTAACATGAATAACATTTATCTAACATAAAACTAGCCCTAAACCGCAAAACAAAACAAGATAGGTTGGCCTACCTCCATAACTCTTTGACTATAGTCTTCGGTCGGCCTTAATATAGGGACAATATGGGCAGGCCCAGGTTAAATCTAGCTCAGGTCACAGCTCTAGGTTGAACTATGATTTAGACACTTAGATTACTATTATAACATGTATCCATTTTGAGAATAACATGTATAATTTGGCCATTCAGCAAAAGCACTTAGGTTATTAGCGTAAAATTTATTGATTTTAAGAATATTTCTAATAACGGTGACTAAAATTAATGTATCTAAAATGAGGATAAATTCTATTCCGACTCCTAAAGTTAGTTGTAAATAATTTTCGGAGCCTACACCTTTAGAAATGATTTTCTAGTCCATCCAGCTCTGGTGCAAATAATTTCTGAAACCAAACTTGTCAAAACTAGTTTTTTAAATCGCAAAAAGCCGCCTAAAGTTTTTAAATTTTTATTTGAACCCAAATCCTTAAAAACTTACTTTCGAAAAATTTGTGCATGTGGTTTTCTGCTCATAGGTACTACTCGAGGCCCTCTTTCAACTGGTATCATAGCCATGAGACCAAAAGTAATTAAAATAATTAAGCTAATTAAGAGCGTAGTTAAGCTAATTAATCGTGTTTAATGCTTGAATTTTCACCGAATTGTCCTGCTCCTAATTACTCACATATTGTTCACTTACCTGAAGAAACTACTTCTGTAATACCTCAATTAAACTATATCACTTATATAGTTTTGGAATCAAAAGCTAAATTAGCAAAAATTAAGGCTGAACTTAAGGAGATTAAAAAGTAAATATCTATAATCCATCTTTTTTTGTTTAACAAAACTAGACAAAGTGAAAAATCAACTTTAAGTGTTGGTACTCAATTTCAAACCAGCTGAGAAGGTACAAAAGGAAGATGAGGATGGAGTATAAGTAGTATCATCTGGAAGAACCACAGAATATGTTTGAAAAAGAACAAAACTCAGAAGAATTAAACAAAATTATGGGTGCCATTAATGATAAATATAATGTGTTATCTAATGATAAAGAAGAGACATATAATGTCCAATTAAAAGAAGAAATATATTAACAGATGAATCGGATTAAACTAGAAGATCGTAATATGTTACAATTAGAAGACGTTAGAAGAAAACTGGATACAAAATATGGTTAAATGATTGTCGAAGACGAGATCAACAAGATTGGAGAAGAACTCGATCTAAGTGAAATAGGGACCAATCTAGTTGATAATGTTGTTCCTAAACCTAAAGAATTTGATGAACCTTCTGGAAGAAATACTTATTTTATGAGACCAAGATACATTCTAGCTTGACATACAGCCAGTTTTTCCTTTGAAGATATCCCATGAAAAACTACTATCTTTGAAGAAACTAGTCTTACCCCAATTAGCCAAATCGGATATATCTAAATATCGATGGAGCTCGTGATAGAATGAAAATATTTGAGCATTGGAAAAGAGGTATGAATAGTCTTTAAATTTAAATACCACATGGACTGCAACAAATTTTCTAAACTACATCAAACATAATTTTTCTGACACTTGAGCTTACTAGTATGATTCGTTAAACTAAGACGGTAGAAATACATTAAGAATGATGAAAACATCAGCTGCTATATTCAAAAATCTATGTAAGGAAATCAAAACCAAATTCATTGTAGCTAAACTTAATTCCAAAGAAAAAGTAAGAGAATGACATAGAAAGATTAATAATATAGAATTATGGGATATGAGATATCTGAAAAATTATATTGCTCAATTTAGTCAATATTATTACAAAATTAGGCATAATGAAACTAATATGGGTATGTTCTATAACAAATTGCCATATTCTATAAATTCTATAATTAATGAAAAATACATCCCATGGCTTGAGAGAGAATATGTCATTCACACCCCTGGTTCGAGAAGCTCTTATTTAAGAAATTGGGTCAATGATCAACGCCTTGATCTCTAAAAGTAAAGGAAAATTAAGAAGCAATTTCTAACTTGTGGGGATTCGCCTCACCAATGGGGAAAAGAACCTAAAAGGAGAAGAAAAAGAAAATTTTATAAGAAAAAGAGCTTCAATAAGCAAAGGGGAGAGAAATATAGAAGAAATTATTATAACAAATCAAGTCCTAAAAAATAAAGATTTTTTAGAAAAGCAACTTATTATCCTCTAGGAAAAATCTGCAAATGTTGGGCATGTAGAGAAATAGGGCATTGTGCTAATGTGTGCAAAAATAGAAAGAATAACAAGCTTATTAAAACCTTGGGAAGCCTAGCTTATGTTGAGCTTAGTGAGGATAAGGCATTAGATCTAGCTCTAAATAACAACAAAGGAATTATTGAAATTATACTGGACAATGAATATGAAGAAAGTGATTACAAAGAAACCAACTATATGATGGAAAGTGGTTCGATTAGTCTTGGTGATCTTCAAGGAAAAGAGGTTGCTGTAGACAATGATAAAGAAGAAGTCAAAGGAGATTAGGTCCTACCCACAATCCAAAAAGACATGGTCTATAAAAATTCTATCTTTCAATTAAAAAGTAAATATGTATGTGAGACGATGGAAGGAGATCTAAAAATCAACGACTGTGAGTATGATGTGGGGAAGTAAATCTCACTAACTAGGAAAACATCATTAAGCATAACAACGATAAAATGCACAGGTATATCCATGTCAGAAGTGTCCAAGTTTAAATCACTTCATTACAATATTATGACAAAGATATTGTTCTTTACGTTTTATTATGTGACATTAGGTATACCAAATTTAATAATCAAGTTATCATATGGATTAAGACTAACTTCTATAATGGATCAGTAGGTTCAATTATCGATCTGGATATTACATGAGTCTAAAGGATGAATTTGCTAAAAACTTCATATCCCATAGGATAAAAACAGTTGGAATGGATATAAAAAGAGGAGGATATCCATTAAGGATATTTTAAAAAATTATCTATGAATTAGATAATACCATAGATCCAAAGACTAGAGTAACAATGATAGAGGTAGAAAAATTTGAAAGTCCTAACCCTATGCAAAAGTTCCAAAGGAGTAAATCCAATCCTCAAGAGGTAAAGATTGACCATTCAAGGATATCTAACTTTGCACCCTACAAAAATTAATAAGAAAAATCTAACAAAAATTGATGAGAATGGTAAAATTACCATTAAATCCCAACTGTTAAGAAGCATGAGTGCAAGATCAGAGTAGGGAGAAGGATCTTCATCATCTAAAGAAGAGTTTAAAGAAGATGATACAATTAGTATGACCAGTGAAATGAATAGAATGAGTTTTGGACCCGCAAGACACAGCATAGACCAAAGTATAAGTCTAGATACAGAGGTTGTTGGGTACAAAATAAGAACTGTTAGTGAACCAATCTATCAAGATGAATTAGTTAAAAACATGACTATGAGGATATGCTAAGAGGCTACCAATACAAATCCTAATAGCATCTATATCCTAATAATGATATGTTTATAGGGATATAATAAATATAAATTGTGCGTCTACATAGATGGTGGTTGTTTTGTATACTTTAGAAAAAGATCATTATTTCTAGAATTTATATGCAAAAAAGCCAAAAGTTCTTTACAAGTGAGAATAGCTGATAATAGCATTATGAGCCATAATGAGGCAATAGAAGGGTTACTCATAGAATTAGGAGGAGTCCAATGCATTATACCAGTTCTATGGGCCATTGATCAATTCGCTCATATGATTATTGGAAATAATTTTTAGATACTATATTTTCTATGTACACAGACCATAAACCAAATAATATTTACAATTAAGGGTCACTCAGTTCCAGTTGAAAAATTAAACAACACCTACACTCATTGGAAAATTGAGTTTATACACAGCTAGCATGGTGAGAAGGTAATGTCTGCACAATGTTAGATAGCATTGATAATCTCATTACATGAATTATCTATTAAAGAGCAAATTACTGAACAACAAGAGTAATTATGCAAAGAGCTCTACTTTGATAATTCTCTAAAATTTTGGGATAAAGATAAGCATATGCTAAAATCACTTTATTAAATCCCAACACTATTATCTGGGTCAAACAAATGGTGTATACACACCAGGATATCCAAGAATTTGATAAACAAATTAATGAACTTCTAGATAAAGGATTAATCAAGAATAACAAGAGTCCTCACACTAGTCCTACTTTTATGGTAAGAAATCATGTTGAAGAAAAAAGGGGAAAAGTAAGAATGGTAATCAATTACTAAAAGCTTAACGATAATATTGTCTTCAATGGTTATTATATTCCTAACAAAACCGTGCTTTTTCAATAGAATTCAAAGAGCCTCTTAGTTGTCAAACATGGATTGCAAAAGCAGATATTGGTAGATCAAAATAAGAAAACATTCCTTTAACTGCGTTTAGTGTACCAAAGGGACATTATGATTGAATAGCCATGCTATTTGGTCTTAAAAATGCACCTCAAATATTCCAATAAAGAATGGATAACATCTTCAAAGCTCTTAATTATTGTTGTTTAGTTTACATTATTGATATCCTTGTCTTTTTCAAAATCATAGAATAGCACAAAGATGAAATCTTAGCTGTCACCCAAAGATGCATTGACTATGGTATTATACTGGGTATGAACAAGTACATTTATGCTGAATAAGTGATTGATTTCTTACGTCTAGAGATAAAGGTTGGACAAATCATTCTACAAAAGCATATTCATGAAAAAATAGAAAATTTTCCCAAAAAGATTGAAGATAGAAGCTGCTAGAAAGGTTTCTTGGATGCCTTACCTACGCCTTAGATTTCATTAAAGAATTAGCTAAACTGAGATAGGCATTGCAGTAGAAACCACTAGTAATTCAAAGATTATTCAAAACTTCAAAAAGATGTGTAAAAATCTTCGTTTTCTTAATTTACCTAATGAAGAAGATAATTTAATTCTTGAGACAGATGCTAGCAATGAGCGTTAGAGTGCAATACTTAAAATCAAAGAATGAGAAAAACTCTACAAATGTTGTAGTGGAAGTCTTAATGAGGTAGAATGCAATTATTCCACAATGGAAATAGAAATCCTTACAGTCATAAGAGGAATTGAAAAGCTCTTAATCTTTTTAGCCCTAAAACCTTTTCTTATTCGAACTGATTACAAAGGAATACTTGATTTTATAAAAAGGAATTTATCAAATATGCAAGCGCAAAGGCGATTCCTGTATGGGCAATTATAGCTTAACCAATTTTTCCTATGTATTGAACATATAAAGGGATCGAAGAATTCTTTGACAGATAGATTAACTTGAGAGCTTGCCAATGGTGATCATTAGAGCAGAATTCTTGCCCTGAAAAGGGGAAAATCCATAATGAAATGTCATTACTACTAGAACGAGTTTCTCCTTCTTATAGAGTCCTTATTGATGATATGGAATTCCATACAAAAAGTAGATCACATTTTGATCTGCTGTCTTCTACCTACCTAATAGACCAAATATTTTCCCTTCTAGAGTTACAAGTTAATTACTTTAGGTGTCCTTATGATATACCCAATAAAAAAAAAAAAATTCTCATGCTAAGGAAAAATAGTTCAATGAGTGGTATGCAGCCTCCATCGACTATTATCATAATTATTCCTATGATATTTGGGAGTCAAGGAGCACTACAATCTACTTTCCTGATAAGTCTGCAATTGGTGGTGTTCGTTTTCCAGCAAATTCAATCTCTCTAAATAACCCCATCATTAAAACCTGGGAATACGAGATGGTAGTTTACGTTATGGAAACCCCATATATGAAGTGTCCATTTTCTCACGGCTAGCTAAATTTCAGCAATGCGTATTCAGAAGGATCTATTGGATCCTTACATCTGCGGCTGGTCCAATAAAAATTCCATACAACAGATGCCTATATGTAGAAGTACATTATGCACTAATCGAGTATACAAAGAGAAAAACCAAACCCGCCTATTATCTTGTTCAGCTTGTTGATTTCACGACCCCAATGATCAACAACAAGAATGGTTTCTAGAATGACGGGAATTAGAAACTGATCCTATTTCAGTAAGAGCCACCGGATTTTATAACATTTATCATCAAAGTTAGGCATTAATTGATGAGGAAAAATGTTAATGCATCGCAGAAACACTACTTTCGCATATGACACTAAGTTTAACGAATACATGAAGGTGGAGGGAGTGGTTTTAGAAGATGTCTTTGATTATCTCTTTGTTGTTGGAGTTGGAAAATTGTTATTAGAAAAAGGAAAAAAATATCTTCTTGAATTATTTGAAAAATGAAATTTAGAGCATCTTCAATTTGATGAAGATTTTAATTATTATCCGAACAATGATGGTCTAGAAGATATTATTAGAGATGAAGGCATACAGAATCTCATTAATGATGACTATCTTATCAGCAATAAAACACTCTAAAAAGTGATTGCTTCGTTATTGTATTATTTTGATAAGCATCAGGTCTGTAAAATAAGACAGTTTACTGTAGCCATGTGAATGTAATTGTGGCCATGTGTGAAATCAGTATGTACTGTAGCCATTAGGGTATCTTATGTACCTCCATCCCCTCTATAAAAGGAGAGGTCAAGTATTGATGAGGGACACGGGCATTTGAGCATTCTTGAGTAAAAGAAAAGTCGAGATTCTCCATTTCTCTATGAGCTAGCCTCTCTAATGATCTTAGTTGTTTAAGTCCCTCTTCAAATCTTTCTATTGTAATATTTTCACTTTTAAACTTTCAATAAAAGAAGTTTCCTAGTTGGGAACCTTATTTAATTGAATCTTATGTCTTAAATATTATAATTTCTTGATTAAAGTTTCACCATCCTTGAAAAAAGATTAAAAACATGATTGGTGAATACGGCATGAGGTAGGAAGCGAAACGGATCTATGATGTACCTGATCTAAGGAAGGTGTGGTGGAGATTCGCAATCTATGTAAACTAGAAGCTAGAGGAATGATAGGATCCAATGCAGACTAAGTTCAGGTAATGGTCAAAATTCTCTTATTAAGCTTTAATTATATTTGCTAAGCATGATGGGCCTCTAATCACAAAAAAAATAATATTTATAATATAAGTAGCAGATTGTGATAACTAATATCATTAAAGTCATTATAAGAAGTCCAAACATAAATATAAGCTTAGTTTTGTAAAACAGTCCAAAACTTTAAGTATTTGCAGTTGGACCCCCAGTTGAGCCAAAAGCAGAAATTCCATAAAGGTCAGGGACCTAAAAATAAATATTTGTGACCCAGAAATCAAGTACCCCAAAGTTTTGTGCTTCGAAAATCGTTTGCGCTAAACTAAGTAGTCCCATAAATATTTTTCTAAAAATGTGTGATTAGAAAATCAATTCAGCAAACCTCAAGGGGTCGAAAACTAATTTGTTCCTAAAATAATGCTATAGATATTCTTTAGTTAATCATTTATAATTATTGTTTATGTCAATTCTAGTTACCTTAGATATATTATGAAAGGTTTTACTAGTAAAATGCTCTATGCAAGGCAAAGTTCTATAGTAGTTTGTCATAAGATAAAGATGAGTTCTTCATGAACTCATCTCTTACTACAAATAATTCTTTTGTCTTCATCTCAAAGGAAGTCTAAAGGAAAGTAACATGGAGGTTTCAAGGGTTTTTATTAGGCCTTTGACCATAGTATTCAAGAATGCATAAGCTCCCATAATATGCAAGCCATATAGAAGGGAACCTAAGTAAGAACTTTCACTAGTTGAGTTCCCGAACATAGGGGGCAAGCCTGGTATGGTAAGTGCAACCAAATGAAAATCATTGCTCAACTGCTCTCTATTCCATCTTTCATGATTTCCACATCCATGCAAGTACCCTCCACAACTCATGTAACTCATGTAACATTTGAAGTACTGTTGACATTGTGATGTGTGGCCTTTCCCATTTGATGAATTGTTCTGGAGATAGTTAATTAATTACCTGCATAAAGCAATCTTGGAGGAAGACATGAAGAGTTGCTTGGGTAGTGATTTGAGTTTAGTTGTACTTAATGGGCACTAGTTGGCTTACGACACCTTCCACATTTAGGCAATTCCACTGCCAAAGCTTCTTACTTAACCTGCTTTATATATGGTTCATAGCTTTTGAGCATAAGCATAGTAAAAACATTTCGTAACTCATTTTACTTTCTTCTGGATTTGTTGCGATATAAAGACAGTAGAGTTTACCAAAAGAAATTGCATGAGTCTGACATCCCAAATGCTAGAGAAAAGATGGGTAATTGATCGAAATTTTCCCACTTCACTTCTCCATTTAAGGTTACTGTTTTCCTACCAAAACTGTTATGGTGAGAAACTATTATGCACTTCCTTGATAATTCAATGGAGCCCAAATTTATCAATAGGAAGAAGAATCCTGGAAGAGTTGCGATTAAGAGAAGAGACCAAGGAGAGGTTCAAAGGAACTGTGTTTCCCTCACCTCTGGAAAAGAACTCTATGGGTAATGACATTTAGATTGAATCAGATTCTATAGTGGTTAACTTGTTTTTGCGAATATTATATTGTTATACATGTTGTTAAGCACATTCATAGGAAATAAGAATTGCTGCTATTGATTTATATCCTAAATTCCATGTTCAATGTTCTTACTTAGGCCAAGAATTCATCTTTAAGTTAAGGCCCTTTATTGCTTACAACACTCTTACGTTGTCTAGCCAAGACATCAAGCCTATGGTAGTCCTATTTTGGTTGCCGCTCATCTTACTATTTCAAGCCAATATTACAATTGAACCATGGGGTAGACCACTACCCATGTGTTGTTTCTCTGGTTGTGCCAACTCTATTTTAACCTAATTCTACAATTATGGCTCCATGTGGCAGCAAAAGATCTTTTACTTTGTGGAAACCCCCTTTATTGGATTTTTTCTATAAATACTATGTAGTTTAACATAGTTCAGAATGGCTCATTTTATCCAATTGTGGTGAGGAGTTACTTATCTCTTGGCAACGTTTGAAAATGTTATGAAGTTTCACTCATTTTTAACTAAAACTGCATTGCATAGTTATTGCTAGCTAGAAAATACAGGTCGTCGGCTAGTGCCAAAGTTGTTATCATGTCTCCAGCTAATAAGGTGTAACCCCTAACTGATTGTAATGACTCTAAAATTTTACTAAAATAAATTAAAATAAATATGCAATTGCCATATGTTTGCTGAAGAACAATTGTACTAAAACATTGTGAGACTAATTGTTGTGAATCTTACCCTCATAGGTCGTCGGCTAGTACCCGAACCCTTGGGTTACAATAATGGTTGTGGATCTTGGCCTTACAATATTGGTTGAGCGTAAAACATTGTGAGACTAATTGATTATTGCTTATCCATTATGCCGACGGCAATTATCGGTTGTATTATAATCTCATTATTTTAATAGTGAGTTTCGAGTGTCAATCATACTAGCATTGGTAATGTTGGTGTTATCATCATGGTTACTACTACTATTATTATTGTTATTGTTGTTACTATTATTATTATTGCCATAATAGTAGTAGTAATAATAATAATAATAATAATTATTATTATTATTGTTATTATTATTATTATTATTATTATTATTATGACAACTGCTAGGGAACTTATCTATGTTTTTTAATATTAAATTTTAGTAAATAGGCCAACATGTAAGGACCACGATCCAAAACCCATGTAAAGCCTCACACGAATTGTTAGGCCTACTGGGTGTGCTAGTTTCATTTTTATTTCATTTTTTATTTTTTAGCTAAGCATTTCAATCAAGCTTTGGGCAGCACCGATCCATGTCAAGAATCCCATCCCAACTCACAACTAGGGATGACAATTACATCCAAGTTCGAGGCACATTCGATCCGATCCGAGGCAAAATAATCCGATTCGAGTTCGAGAAACAAATATTTGAGTTCGAGTTCAGTAAAAATAATCCGAGTCTGATTGGGATTCGTAGGGAAGATAACATCCGATCCGATATTCCAATCCAATCCGACTATTTTATTAAATAATTAAAATGCAAATCTAATACTTTACAAATACAAAGTCTACCCTTCAAGCGCAATGTCTAAGCTCAAAACCCCCAGTTTTTGATTTTAATATTTTATTTTACAAATCTAAAGTTTACCCTTCAAATTCAATTGTAAGTCCCTCACATCAACTCTCATTAGTCGTTTAGCCTCTCTCTCTCTCCAGCCTCTCTCTTTCTTAGTCTGACATTGCTGTCGACTAGCCGGAAGCCAGCCGACTAGCTGTCACTGCACATTAGCATCATTTGCCTCATTGTCAGTCTCCTCTGACGTAGTATTAAATGTTCAAATATTTGATTAACATAATAGGAAGACATATGTTATCGTACGCTTGGTAGAAAAAATAAGTTTTAATGGAAAAAAACAATACAAAATTATTGTGGGGAAAAAATCCATTCGGATCGGATTATATCCGATTCCTATCCGACCCGACTCGAATCAGATTCGGAGGTTCCCTCTGATCCGTCAAATCGGATACGGATCGGATTTTTAGATCCGAAATGTAATCGGATTCGAATTTGGATGTTCTAACATTCGATCTGAATCCAATCTGTTGCCATCCCTAGTCACAGCCCAAATAGCAGCCATTATATGAAGCAAGAGCCTAGAGAGTGTTTTGCACTTATAGAACTTAGCTGGTTCGACTAGGCTCCTTAGCCCAAGTAATCATAAACTGCTCGCACTAGAGGGCTTGTTCACATCCAAGGATCTGACTCTGCTTCAGAAATATTATGCGCAGAAATAGAAAGTAAATGAATAAATCAAGTTTTGGGAGGTTTTTGAAAATTTATAATACCAATTTCACTCTAAACCGAACCACAAACTAAAAGGGGGAATAAGTTCATTTTAAAGAGGTTTTTGAAAGCCCCTTGATAAGTGCTTAGCATATATATTATTTTAGGGTTATTTTCCTCCATTTTTAGGGAAAATTATCTGCTTTATGTTATAGTTTATACTCTTTTTCCAATTTTATGTTTGGATATGGTTATTTGATGTGTTTTGCAGGATTTTAGGCCATTTCAATCCAGCATTTGACCCTCATTCAATGT
The DNA here is from genome assembly GCA_029747015.1 of Carnegiea gigantea. Classification (NCBI taxonomy): domain Eukaryota; kingdom Viridiplantae; phylum Streptophyta; class Magnoliopsida; order Caryophyllales; family Cactaceae; genus Carnegiea; species Carnegiea gigantea. Next base: position 1,135,418 of record JAKOGI010000088.1, on the reverse strand, counting down.
ATTTTGACTCCCCACGGGTGCCCCTGAGTTGCTATGCCTGTGGAGGGAAGAAGAACAGAAAAATTTCGATTCCAACCAGCACCATGGTTCGCCCGTGGTGGATGCCACGGTCCGTGGTGGAGGCATAACTACTAGCCTGATCATTTTCCCTCATTGTACGGCTAAGGTTGATTGTGTTTTTCTATAAATGGGGCCATTTTTGCAGCAACAAAAGCATCATCTCATCATCCCCTCATTTTATTTTCCTCTCTTCCATTCCATTCTAGTTAGATTAGGAATTAGATTAGAAGGAGAGAGAGTAAGTTGAAGTAAAGGTTTTCGAGTACTCCACCCCGGGCCTGCAACGACGGTTCAAGTGCAATTGTGGCTGAGCAAACTCTTCTCTCTTCTCTTCTCTTTTCTCTTTAGATTTATCATTTTTGAATAATTAGATTTTTAATTTAATCATGTGTGAGTAGTTTAATTTTTTTCTAGGAATTTAGTAGCTTATGAAACTATGGTTGGATCATGTTTTAATCTATAGAATTACGTTTATTTCATGATTGGTTTAATTTCGTTCTATCAACTGAGTATCATGTTGTGAGTGGATTTTTGACCAAAGTTTGCTTGCACACTTGAAGCAATCGGGTGAGAAATTGAAAGGTGACGTTTGATTGTTGTACTGCTTGATAAAACCTGACGTAAAGTCATCTCAAAAAAGAGATTTGCATGTTGGGAGGATATAGAAAGTAATCGAAGATGTGTAACTTGGATTTAAGACAAATTAGTTCGAAAGAACGACTTTTGCTTAGTGTAGGCAAATTTGGTCCATTTTGAAGACTAAATTTTTAGAGAGATTGCAATTCCTCGAGATTAACCGATTAGAGAAAAGCACAAGTTCATCATTTTGATCCAATCGACTTCATAACTACATGAATTCCTGGGAATTTTCTCCGTAATTGATTTAAAATTAGTTGTTAAATTGAAACCCTTGAATTAGTTATAGTTGTTTTCTTATCTTCATATTTTTATCAATCTAAAGCTTGGATTCACTTAACACATCTTTAGGGAATATAGCCCAATAGACCAACCTTGTCTCTGTGGAATCGACCTTGATTTGCTACAACGCCACCATGTGCTTGCGACCATATCAAGTTTTTGGCGGCGCTGTCGAGGACTAGTGTTGGATATTGGATTTTTCGTGATAGATTTCAGTAAGCATTTTATTTTTCTTTGAAAAAAAACCGAAACAAATTGAAAATTAGCCAAAAAAAAATATTGAGAAGCAATAATGGCAATTTTCTATTTCCCCTAATTCAAGGATGAATTATTTTGGAGGTGTTTTAAGCGCTTAAATATTTTTCTTGCTCAATGTGGTTACTGTGTGGGTAAATAGGAAATATTGGACATTGTTGATAAGGGTGTAAATAGTAAAACCCATATTCTTTTAGAGTATTTTCTTGCTAAAAATATCGATGAGGTATGGTATTTGCTTGAGTGAATTGCTTGGGATTCATTTGAGTTTTAGAAGGCTATATTCATTCTCTGATCCTTGCGCATTCTATTCTAGATCTTATTATGCTCCTTTTTGGTGTGATTTCTATAAATCTTCTGACCATGAAACTAATTTGTATCCTTATTATGCTTGCTGTGCTCAACCTAAATTTGCATCACCCTGGGACAATACTGATGTTGTCCTGACCTTACCTAATTCATCATTTCCTTAGCTCCGTGCATGGGCCTCGAGGAGGGGGATCCTTTTAGATTTGATGCTAGGTTTAGTATTGCTGATGCATGTTTTGAGTCGAAAGATACTTTTGATGAGGTGGATGGTCTAGATAAGACTCCTTTCGAGGGGTCACGTGATGTGTTTATACATGACGAGTCTTCTAGTCTTTGTTTTAATTATGCTTTTTCAAATCCCCTTGATCATTCCCATGTTTCCCGCAAGTGTTCACAACCCTCTATTCCCCCCGAGTATTCTTTAGATGCGCCTATTGATAATCCTAATATTTGTGATTCTAATGTTGATTTGGGCTCTGTGGATAATATGTTTAATATACTTGGTAGAAATGTTGATAATTTTTCTTTCCTAGGATACTTTTGCGGGTATGATGCCTCCCTTGGCCCGTATTGCATATTCCTAGTGGACAAGCCTGGAAAAATCATATGGAATACTTTATTTGCTTTCTCTTTTGATTTTTCTATTGGTTTTGCTTTGTTAAAGAGAGCTCTGACTTTCTCTGCTGTGATTATTTTCATGCTCTCTTATTGCCATGCTTGGAAACTCTATGCTGAGGAGTTTGACAAGCTTATGCATTCCTTGATGATGTCTGATTTAAACGGCTGAGTCTTAACATCATGATGGAGTGGCTGATACTCTATGTGTCCCGGTTATTACAAGGCTGTATAGCTTAGGTGCAGTTTGCACCTAACCTAGTGAAATTGTTTTCTTTTGTTCCCCTTCTCTAAGTTTCCTCACTTTGAATAAAAATGCTTTATTTAGCATAAGGAAGGGTAGTTTCTATGTTTTCTATTTTGATTATTAGTTACCGTACATGTTATAGCATATAGTTTTAGGTTTTTTTTTTTTCTTTACATATTGCATTTAGTTGCATTTTTGGATTGCATTGCATGAAGGGATGGTATGGATTAGTTTGAGATAACCTCTAATGATGTTTTTTGTTAGGCAAAACAGCTTTCATGAGCTTGAGTAACTTTTGATGTGTAATCCCTTTTGGTGCTACAATTTTTGAAGGTTCTATGACTATTTCTTATTTTGAGCCGTGTCTTGATTGAGAGCTATTTTATCCCTTGGAGTTCATAGCACTACTGTTTGTACATGGAGTCATTTTATGAGCTTAATGAGACTTTGGTAGATATCCCCGTGAGATTTTGAGCCTTAATTGGACTAATTCATTGTATTTAGTCTCATGTTTTTTTTTTTTTTTAAATGTGTGTGACTCTTTCCTATTGCATCTCTAGAACTTACCTAGACTCTTATTCCAAACCATATTAGCATGTGCATAGTTGATGAGATGATACAGGCATTTCTTTGTTTGACCGTTTTAGCCACATAGCCAAATGGCATATCCTTGTATTACATGTTTATTCCCTTTGCTAGCCCCTTTGGGCTTATATCCATCTTTGTTGTGATCCTTCATATTAGCCCTTGGCCAAACATCTATTCCTACATTTAATCCAAGTCTTTGGAGCATCACTTGAATTATGTAGTGGGTGGTTTTCAGGGATAATTGAGTTTGAGGTGGCTTTGGTATGTTGGTTTATCAAGGAATTGATGATATTGAGAATTTGCTTTGGTTTCCTTTTGCTTGGGTTGTGTGTATATATATATTCAGTTATGAGTTGATAGTTAGTGATCCTATGCCGTTAATAATTGCCATTTTTGTTTGATTTCACGAAAAAGAAAAAAACAAAAAAGGGGAAAAAAGTAGAAGGAAAAAAAAACAAGAAAAAAAAATCATGTTAGAAAAAAACAAAAAAAAGAGAAAAGCAAAAGAAAAAGGCAAAAAGAAAAAAAGAGTGAATAAGTGATTGGCATTAGATATGTAAATAGCTCGAATTCTTTTTTTTATCAACCCATTTCTTATTTGATTCATTAGGGTATGCTCATTGTATTTTAAGGTTTGGAATGTTGGTGAACTTGTTGGTTAATTGGTGCTTCGATTGGTTGCTCCCTAGCCACATGGCTAAGTAACTCCACATTGCCAAATACATTTGTCCACTCCTTTTCCTTAACCCTTTTAGCCTACATTATAGCCCATAAAAAGTCTTCTTGATTGTCTTATGCATATTGCATTTTTAGTAGAGGAGAATTCGGGACTCTAGGCAAGCATATGACAGATTGCATCATTGAAATGAGTCATGAGGGAACCTATGCTATATTTCAAACACATAAGAGGGAGTCTTCCGCATTTTCCAAAGTGAGGTTCTACCAGTCCATTTGGCTTAATTCAATTCCTTGTGCTTGCATAATGTGCTTTGTGGTTCTTTCGAGGTGACCAAGTTTGATATCGAGCTCATGGTCTCGTACTTTTTCGAAAACCTTCTCGTCCTTCTGATTTTGAAATCCATTGAGTGCTATTTGGGGTTGTCATTCATTGTCGTTCTTACTTATGACATGCTATGGCTTGCCTGCCTTAGAGAGGCTGTCATGTTCTGAGTCCTAGATGCATCACTGTTTTTTGGTTTTTTATAGTGTTTGCTTGAGGACAAGTAACAGTTTAAGCATGGGGGAGTTTGATAAGTGCTTAACGTATATATTATTTTAGGGTTATTTTCCTCATTTGTAGAAAAAATTATGTGCTTTATGTTACAGTTTATACTCTTTTCTCGTTTTATACTTGGGTATGGTTGTTTGATGTGTTTTGTAGGATTTTAGGCCATTTTGACCCAACATTTGACCCTCATTGGATGTATTTTGACTCCCCATGTGTGCCCCTGAGTTGCTATGCCCATGGAGGGAAGAAGAATACAAAAATTTGATTCTAGCTAGCACCACCGTCTGCCCGTGGTGGATGCCACGGTCCGTGATGGAGGCATAACTGCTCACGTAACCGTTTTCCCTAATCTTGCGGCTAAGGTTGATTGTGTTTTTCTATAAATAGGGCCATTTTCGCAGCAACAAAAGCATCATCTCATCATCTCCTCATTCCATTTATCTATCTTCCATTCCATTCTAGTTAGATTAGGATTTAAATTAGAAGAAGAGAGAGTGAGTTGAAGTAAAGATTTGCAAGGATTCGGCCCCGGGCTTGCAACGATGATTCAAGCGTAATTTTGGCTGAGCAAACTCTTCTCTCTTATCTTCTCTTTCTCTTTAGATTTATCATTTTAGAGTACTTAGATTTTTAAATTAATCTTATGTGAGTAGTTTAATTTTTTTTTCTAGGAATTTAGTAGTTTATAAAAGTATAGGTGGATCATGTTTTAATCTACATAATTGTGTTTATTTTATGATTGGTTTGATTTCGTTCTATCAAGTGATTATCATGTTGTGAGCGGATTTTTGACCAAAGTTTGCTTGCACACTTGAAACAATCGGGTGAAAAATTAAAAGATGATATTTGATTGTTGGACTGCTTGATAAAATCTGATGTTAAGTCGCCTCGAAAGAGACATTTGCATGTTAGGAGGACATAGGAAGTAATCAAAGATTTTTTATTTGGATTTAAGACAAATTAGTTCGAAAGAACGAATTTTGTTTAGTTTAGGCAAATTTGATCGATTTCAAAAGAATAGACTAAATTTTTGGAGAGATTGCAATTCCTTAAGATTAACCAATTAGAGAAAATCACATGTTCATCATTTCGATCCAATCAACTTTCATAACTACATGAATTCCTAAGCGTTTTCTCCTTAATTGATTTAAAATTAATGAATTAGAAGTTGTTAAATTGAAACCCCTTGAATTAATGATAGTTGTTTCCTTATTTTCATATTTTTATCAATCTAAAGCTTGGATTCACTTAGCATATCTTGAGGAAATATAGCCCAATAGATCAACCTAATCTCTGTAGGATCGACCTCGATTTGCTACAACATCACTGTGCACTTATGGCCGTATCACCCCTCAATATTCCCTGAACTTGGACCATCTAAATCCATGATTCAAATCAAGGATCTAGACTCATGAGTGAACGTATGATATAGTGATGGAATGCATCACGATATCGCCCATCATCAGTGCCAACCTCTACTCATGAAAATGACAAATTAGAATGAATTCACACTAAACAAAAAAGCTTGCAATGTGTTGGAATATAGCAAATTAAATAATAAAATTTAAAGAAACATTATTAGCCTGAAGAGATATAAGGAAACAATCTAAACAATTACAATGATGGGCACTAAACTAATTAATAATTACATATGTACTTAAAACACGAAACTAAATATAATAACCAAAAGAGACAAAGTGAAAGGAAAAATGGAGGTGGTTAGATTCGTGCCCTCAAGTTGAACCACTTGATCTATTAGTGGAACTAGATAGATTCTAAGTGAAGTGAGCTTTTTCCGCATGTCAATCAGTTCCTTTTCCATCAATTTTTCAGTGTTTTTTCCTTTCCAACTTTTCAGTGTGTCTAACCTTGAGCCTATTCGTCCCTTCAACCCTAAGGGATAGCTCTTTTTTTATAGTATTTAAGGGATCATTTGGGCTTATTAAAGAATACAAAATATGAATTGCCATTCATCACAACTAATCCAATTATCAAAAATCTCATGAGCTGAAATTTTGTTAGCACAAACACATTTTGGACACGAGTAAGCAATTAGGAAACCGATCAGATTTTGAATAGCCCATGAGATCGAACCGGTTCCTGATGTTCTTGATGAGAACACTAGGCTGGAATCTTTTTACATGCTTAAAGTCTAGTAGTCTCCTTATTTTATGCACTAGTTAAAGTTCTTTCATGCTAATGTATAGATTGGGGTGTAGGTTTTGGCATCGGGCATTTCATGAAATTCGAAATACCATTTTTAGGCATCTATAATTAACTGAGGCTGTGCATGGCGAATGTCAAGGTAGTTAACATTTGCACCTACCTATTTTTCGTATAATTTCAGAATTCTACCGTTCACCATTCTAGCAAACCTTTGGCTATGAATTTTTGGCCTTTCTTTGATCTAACGATTCTAAATTGGTGACCTTTCATTGGCCCAAAGCACCTTTAATTTCACCGGTCTAATGGTTCTAATTTTTCTACCTTTTGTCAGTCTAGCAGTTTTGAAGCAGGGTAAAGCAATGCTCTTGCACAAGTACACTTTTGATGAAATGAGAAAAGAGATTATGATAATCAAACGTGTCACAGTTCTAACAATTCGTTGATGTTGAAGGGGGTATATTTAGTTCCAAAGGAATGCATTCAATTGAAAATGATTCTATGGAAGTGAATCAAGATTCACAATTGGGTTTAATCATGCTAGAAAAGAGGCACATAAATTCTTCAAGGTTTGTAAGGCTTTTAATAGAAAATATAGAATAATGTCTGGTAAAGGAAACTTTTTAAGGGTCTTTAAGACTTAGGCCCTATTCCTTTTATTGGGAAATTGCAGATGTGGAATGAGTGAGAGTGGGAAAGGGGGGAAAGAAGTGGGTCAGAGTGGGTAGGAGTAGTATTTTTTTAAAGTATGGGAAGAGGGGGAAGGAATGGGTGAGAGTGAGAATGAGTGGAAAGGAGTTGAATGAAGTAGGAGAGTTGATTTAAGTTACGTATTTATTTTTTAATGGTATCTTTTATTTTGATAGTAATTATCGATGATAAATATTTTTTAAACACAAAAAAATATTTTTTTGTGTTGACTCGGGTATGAAATATTGTTTTGTGGTGGTTGCTACCACAAAAAAAATTGTAATTTTTATTATTTCTAGAACAAATTACGAATGTATTTTTTTCATATATTAACCAAATACGAACAACAAAAAAAAAAAAAACACATATATTCAGGCCTTGTTCTTTTGGTTGCTAAATTCAAATTTACCAACCTCAAGCAACTTCAAACCACATCTGCCCACTTCACGAACTTCAATAAACAATTATCAACTTCAACCTAGTTTTCACTATTTCAACCAACTTCTACCCATCACACGAAAAAAAATTCAATCCATTTCAACCCACTTGACCCCATTTCAATCTACTTCAACCAATTTCAACATACTTCAACTCACTTCAATGAAAACACACCCATTTCAACCCACTTCTACCAATCCCAACCAAATTTACCTATTTATGAACCCATATTTCTCAACAAAAAGAACAGGCTCTCAGTTCACAGAAAACAATCATCTGCAATTTGTATGAAGAGTTTTCAATATTTAGTTACTAATGCACATAGAAAAAAATATCAGCTGAAAATACACGTATAATACGTCTACATTTCCTGCCATGAATTGCAAATAACGCCAAAAAAATTTAGACATTTCTTCATTATGCCGGAAAAAATATCTACAATTTCTGTCACGAATAACGATGAATGAAAGTTAAATCTTTTACACATACAACAATAACAATTCACGCTTTAGTGACTACAACAAATATTTCGGAACCAATACCAAAAAAAAAAGCATCTTTTCCATATACAAAATCAAACCCAAAATATCTACTAGTCACAAAAACTAACATTTCAACTAATTCATTTAGATCAAGAAATTATGGAGTAGTAAAGAAATCATGCTAGTAATCAAAGCAAAGATGACTAAGGGGAAACTATGTCAACGATTTGAAAGTAAGAGGGAATGTTGCCCATATGAGTCACTATTTCAAAGAACAAATAGTAAAATATAAAATAATAAGTAAAAGAAATATTACCTTGACGAGTTGGGACAAAAACAACTCTAAACATGAACAATTTTTGAATGGGTGACAACAACGATCAATTATTTCAAAGGATTATTTGTGCAAAAGAAAAGAAGGCGATCGACATTGATTTAAGAGCCAAGGAAAGGCTAATTATGGATGATCTAAGTGTTTGATCATATGACTAAAAGGAAGGTCAAACATCACCATTAGTGAGGGACATAATGTAAAAAGTGTTCAAATGAAATGAAATTGTAAAGTTATCCCTTCATATAGGTTTTTCTCCTCCTATGAGACTTCGCATTTGAACGTCGAGATGTTGTAATGGTAATTGGCCAATATAGTTCAAATGGCCATGGACAAAACCCTACTTGAACACATGGTAAAAATTAGAGGTAAAACGTGATACAAATTGACTGAATAAAGACTCTTCAAAGGTATGTTCCATTAATTAGAAAGGGGTCTACATGCAGCCCTATGTAATGCAAAGAATGGAAATCATGGTGGTTCGTAATTTATTTAGTGGGATCAAAGGATAGAATAAAAGTCTCTTAATCATAAAAAATGATTATATAACTAACTTTATTTTAATTAGCCTAACTAATGCTCAAAATCCAAAGATAGAAGGATACTTCTTTGAGGACATTAAGTGAATTTTATTTTTGTTCTTTTGCTGATTAAATTAAAATACATATCTTCACATTTAAGGATCAAAATTGGTGGACTAAACTCTTAAACAATACTCTTCCTTCATGAGTATATCTAAATAAAGAGTCAGGCTTGTCACCCTTACTAAGTAAGTTTTATAACCGCCTCTAATCACTATCACTAGTCCGTTCGAAGTCAAAAGTCAAAAATGATATTCATTTATTTATTAATTTTTTTGACCTATAAAATAAATAAAGATGCTCAACAGTCCAGAAATTTTATTCTATTTCATCCATTTATTCATTTTGAAACTTTATATTTTTCCCTAATATCTTCCACTCATCATGGTGCTCTTCTTCCTCCTCTTTAACCTTACCAATGACAACTCAAGTTGAGACCTTTCCCTTATATATAACAATTTTCATCTCAAACACCATAAAATCAACCATAATTATTTGCAAAGGAAATATTGTATCTAACAATTCAAGAACCAAACACAACCATGAAGAAAAGAGATAAAAGGGCTTGAGTTTTTACCTTAAAGGACAAGTAAAATTGAAAAGAAAAGGGGGGATATATGTAGAGAGGTGTTGGTTGGCCACATCCATTGACTACTAGCAGCGGGACCATCAGTAGAACGTAGTTGGGAGGCTGCTGCTATTAGGTTAGTAGGGGAAGGGGGGAGACAAAGAAGAGGATGAGAGAGAATATGATATTTTGGGTTTTCGTGGGCTTTGGCTAGTGTCACGTATAACTAATTTTTGTTGTTATTTTTTTCTTTTTTTTGAAATTGTTTTTGCTGCCAACTTTTATCTTTTTATTAACCCTTTTTTAGGAATTATATTCTTTTCTTTTAATTGGCCAATCATCTAATTAATTTAGTGATATGATAACTTATTTGTTCATTTATTTTATATCACTCGAATCTAAATAATTAAACCCAAACATAATTTTGATGAACTAAATCTAGTGATTAGTATGCATAGTTCCAATCAAATTATCATTATTACATCAATCTATACTCTAATAATAAATAACTAATGAGGCACATTATAGAATTTGAATGTGATGCCACTCGAGCCCTACAAATACACGAGTTTTATTGCACATTACTCTAATAATAAATTTTGTCAAACTTGATCGAGTAAAAGTAATAAATGCAAATCAGTTTCGGGCTATTACAAAAATAGTTAAATTAAGGCGCACCCACGTATTTCACCCTTACTTGTGGAATGTGAACAGGAGTATGGAAGGTGGATAAAACTCGTGTGGAACATAACTCCAGCTTACCTTGTAGGGCAGCACACTGTGGCATTGCAGCAAACAAAAGTTAATCCTGTAAAAGCTAGGTAAAGCTATCAGGCTGTATTCCCTCCAGATAAGCTAAGTAGAACAAAATTTGAGATTGAAAATAAACTGACCTACAATTTAATCTAATGGATAATTAATCAAGGGGGAAAAAAAACAAACAAGCAATCACACAATCAATGTATCAATATAACACTTCTTCCTCTATTGATTATTTTAAAACCGATAATCAAAGTATCACAACCTTCTTCAAAGGTGAACTAAATTACCTAAATCTAATCAATCATGATTTTGCCCGGGCTCTTGATACATTTGGGTTCCTTAGGCATGCAACTATCAAATTAGTGGCTTATCAATTGATGTGATTTTTGAAGACATCACACAATGTACTCAAATCCTAGGGTTCCAGTGTTAAACTTCACCTTTCTATATTTCATCCAATACCCAGTACTTTTAAAAAACATCAAATCTTTTGCATGGTAATAATCATCTAAGATTTAATAAAACAAGCCAATAGATTCCCAAAAAAACCCAAGAGATAAACACAAGATTGGGCAAATTAACAAGTACTTGCATAAATCTAAGAACAAAACAAAAGGTAATCCAATTTCCAAATAATAAATCCTAAAGTGAGAAAAACCAAGTGGATTGCTCAGGAAAGACCGTGTTTGAAACGTCGTTGCAAGCCCGACATATGATCCTTGCAAAGTTTCCCCTTCCGTTCACTCTCTCTCACTCTAATCTAATTTAGAATATAATCTAGCCGATGAATATGATAGTTGATAGAGTTCCCTAAGTAGCCAAAAATCAAGCAACAAACAGGGAAACCAAAAACAAAACAAATAGTCGTAGCAAAAAGGCTTAGTCCTTAACTTTGAGGTCTACCAGGACTTGCATGTGCCACCCCTTGCACGTGCCTGGGTGGAATCTAGTCATGCTACCCCACTAATTTTCTAAATATGGTCAAACCGGATTGACTGTGCATGATATCTCGAGTTAACCATGCTATATACTCGGAAAAACCACATCCCTTATGGTTTTTTTGATGAGTTTTATTGGCTCTTTGGACCCTTGCATCATTCCTCATTGATTACGTAGATGCCGTCGGATTCTCATAGCTAGTTTCTAAGAAATGCCATCAACAACACCAAACCTAAGTGCAAAATAGAAAAGCGACATAAAATTACACAATTATGCACAGTAATCCCTTAAAAGGACACCCAAGCACTCATAAGATACTATGTAAATGTGACATTCATCGCCCCCTCATGCTTAAGTCTTCCCTTGCCCTCAAGAGAAGCTAACTCAAGAAAAAGCAACAATACATGTAAGATCTTCCTCAAGATAGGCAACTAATAGCACTTCACAAGCAACAGTAATCAATGAAGGATACCACTAAGCAGTGCACACATTGTTTCAAATTCAGGTAAGGGTGAATGTTTGTAAAGAACTATGACACTGGAAGCTTGACGTCAAACATGAATCACCCCTAAAAGAACCACAAAGCATGAAATGCAAGCACATGGGTATTGAGTGAAGCAAAATGGACCAGTAGAACATCATTTTTAGGAAATGTGGATAACTTCTACTTATGTGTTTGAAACAGACTATGAGTTCACTCAAGACTTTCTCTAAAGATGCTATCTACCATAGGCTTGCCAAGACTCCCTAATTCTGCACTACTAAAATGCAATGAGCACATAACGATGAAGACGACTTATATGGGTTATAATATGGGCTGAAGAATTAAGGAAAAGACGTCGACAAACTTACTTAGGTATCGTGGATCACATAGCCAAGTAGCTAAGGACCAACCATCAATGGCCAATATACCATAATCATCCTTATTAATGCAGGGAACACACTCCTATAAATCAAATAGGAAATGAGTCAACCAAAGCAGGAACAAACTTAACAAAAGTGGGAACACAATTATGCTCAAGAAATCAATGCTCATCATTGTTTAAACCTTTTTCTCTCTTTCTTTTTCGAAAACTTTTTTTTTTGTTTTTTGTGTTTTCTTCCTTTTTCTCGTTGTTTTATTTTTTCCTAAAATGAAGGATGGAATATAAAATTCAACTATTGAAAGGCATGAAAAACTCACTTGTCAACTCTTACCCAAATGCATAGGTAGACAACACAAAGGGGGCAACAAATCCAAATTTGCAACTCTATCATCCCTTCTTAAGCCAACATATCAATAACCACAGCAACAAACTCTAAATAGGTACCCTTGATGTACATGCAGTGACGCTCAATAGGCTTCACTTAGGGATACGAATATGCGTATGACTAAAGGCTTAAATGGAAGGGACCACAACAAAGCTTAATGGGCCTTGTAAAGAGGATAAACATGTGTCACTAGTTACCCTATTTGGCTATGTGGCTAAAATGACTGAAGAAAGAATGCCTCTACACAAATACTATCCAGACATATATATTATATATATATATATATATATATATATATATATTATATATATATATGTATATATATATAATATTATGTATATATATATATATATATATATATATATATATAATATATATATATATATATATATATATATATATATATATATATGTATATATATGTATGTATGTATGTATGTGAGAACATATTCCTTCTTAAGAAGGAAAAGATGCAGCTATAGTCAAATAATAAAATTTCACTTTGCGAAGGAGAAGAAGCGGTTCAATTCCCACTATGCACTCAATGAAAAGGAATTTCTTTACAACAATAAAGATAAAAAATTTTGTACAGGTATAGTTAACTGTTATAGTGTAGTGATTCAATCCTTGTTCTTTTTTTCTCTCACCCAAAACAAAAGAAAAACTAATTAATTATTAGTATTAGTTAATTTACTAAGTTAACCGATTCAAACCTATAATTTTTTGATAAAATTTCAATTTTGCGTGCGGGGATATGATTTGAACATATGACCGCAACGTTATAAGTCTCGTGAGCAGCCAAGTTGCTCTACCGCGCTCTGGAGACAAGGACTGGGAACGAATTGACAAACAAAAATAGAATGTACCCTCTATCATATCTGTATAAATAGAATAACCCATGTATACGAAATTGTGAAGGGGCTTCAATGATCAATGAGGATCATAGAAATGAAAATATCTTTATAACCTTACCAAATGGATCTTGTTGCTCCTGGCCACAAGCAAGCGTGAGAGCCATTTCACGAAGTATGTGTTTGGAGAACTCAAAGTCTTGATAATTAGTTGTCGATCTTCCGGTCAAAAAAATAATGTTGATAAAGATGCGTTGATGCGCTATTACATGGTGGAGATTGTAACTTTCCATGAATTTCCCTTTTATCACTCAATGACGCAACCTTGCTTATTTCATTTTTTGAGGATCGACAAATCAAATGGTATTTTTGTTCCAACTTTTGCCTCTTCTTCTCTGTCTGAATCAAACTTTTCTTTGCCATAATCATTCAATTTCTATTAGTTTCAATGACACAAGTCGGATCCTAGATGGAAAAGTGTATAAGAAAGGGGGCTCTTTTCTGCATCGAAAGAAATGGGCCTATTGCGGTTATAACACAAAAGTTAACCACATTTGCCTGACGTAGAAGCAATCAAGAAAGCTGCATATGTGAATATATGACTTATGGAGAAGTGGGCTAATCCAACTAATCTAGCTTGCACAATAGAAGAGCCACTGGTTTACTCTCCATCAAATAGAACTAGCTAGAGGTGTGCGTTCATGAGCCCATGGTGAAGTTTTAATCAAATCTTGCCAATGTTCATGCCCCAAAATTAAGAACATAAATCCCATAGCCTAAGCAAGATGTCCAAATAAGAACATCCACACCTAAGCCGATAAACTATTCATACCAAAAGGGCTACATCCATTGATATGTTGGGAATAGTTTAATCATAAATAATCTCTTAACCATCCCATCAAATATGCGAAAGATTATGTAAATTATAAAACATTACAATACCATAATGTGATCTGTTTCCATTGCCAATAAAAGGTAACCCATCAAATGGTATTTAATATCTAGAAAACTGCCAAATAAAATGCATCCCAAGTACTGCTGCGTCCCCGGACCATTGCAAGGAACACTATAACTGAAACCCCCTTATCTGGCATTAACTTGGAACCGCGTGCATCTAAAGCACCTTTTGCTAAGATCAATGTAGTTGTCTATAAACCTAGAGCAATAGCATGGTGAACCAAAAAGCCTCCAGACCTTATTATTAAGAATAGGGAATTACTATTCTCATTAATAGCATTTAACCAGCTAGGATATACTTTAACTTGCATTGAATGTCAGGCTATTTGTTAAGGATAAAAATACATCGAACCCATAGGAAGTTTTACCATGAGCAGATTGTATCCATTGATCAAATATAGGTTCGATCAAAATTTATATTTTTGGAGTACCAAAAGCAAGCATAACACCAAAAGTGTGGGACCCTAAAAAGAGGCAGGCCCAACTTTAATGAAATATGAGAGCCTCTTATGGTCTAACATTCTTGCTAATGCATTATTCTCATTTTGTTCTGGATTGTGATCTCGAATGAAAAATATAGCTCCATGAGTAAAAACTCATGTCATGATGAATTCGATGATGTATTGGTGATGCGTATACAACAAAGCTTGAGTAGTAAAGTCTTGTGCTATGAATGCATAAGCGGGTAAAGAGTACATGTGTAGGGCTACCAAAGAATTTATAACCCCTAAAGAGGCAAGAACAAGTCCTAATTGAACATGAATCGAATTGTTGATTGTGTCATAAAGACCTTCATGTTCACGTCGCAATCGTCCTCCTGGAGGAACATACGCTTGTAAAAGATCTTCATACTATGCTCAATTCCAAAGTTTATTCTATACATATGACCAGCAACAAGAAAAATAAATACAATAGCTAAATGATGATGACAATATCAGTTAACCATAAACTTTGCATTTACGGATGGAATCCCCTAAGAAGGGTTAGAATGCTAGTTCCTGCTCATTAGGAGGTACCAAAAAAATGATTGCTTGAATTAGGGTTTTGAGCATAAAGATTCCATTGACCTGTAAAAAACGGGCATAATCCTTGATGATGTAGTAATAGGCCTAAGAAATTATTCCATGGAACGTACTCTCCCTTAGATCCAGGAATAGCAGCATGAACTAAATGTGCTATCCAAGCCAAGGAACTTACTCCAAAGGGTCTTGACAAGTGATGATTGAGATGAGATTCGACATTTTTGAACCACAAAATGCTCAGTTTTCATTTCGGTTGCAGGTATAACCAACCCCCTAGTAAGGATATAACAAAAACAAATAATAGAAAAAGAGCTCCACTATAAAATTTTCATTAGTGCGTAAACTAATTATATAGCACCACTGATAAACCCAGAATAAGTGATATTCACTGGGTCAGGAGCATCTCCACGAGTAAAGGCTTCTGTAGCCGATTGATCAAAATGAGGATCCCAAATTGCATGAGTAATAGGTCTTACATGTAAAGGGTCCCGTACCCCGTGACTCAAAATTTCATTGTGAAGCTACATGAAATAGATTTTCATAAGTCCATAGAAAAATTATTGCTAATTATGCAAAGTGAGAAGTAAAAATATTTTGATAAAGGCACTCTTCAGTAATATCACCAGGACACTCGAAGTCATGTGCGGTAGTAATACCAAACCAAATATAATGAGTAGCGGGGTCCTGAGCTAAGCCTTGGCTAAACCTTGGAAATCGTATTGCCATAATGCCTTTCAAATTCCCCTAGCCATTATTCTACTACAATAATTCTTGCTAAGAAGAACACCCATGTTATGGCAATTCTACCCAGAAGTTAATGCATTACTCCTACATCACGTCCTTGTGCAATGCTCAAGGCTCGAGGCTGAGTAGCAGAAGCAACTTTTAATTTATTATGAGCCTAAACAATGGATTAAATAAGTTATTGCCAATAACCACATCCGCTAAATAGAAACATTAAACTAAAAGGCCCTGCAAAATGAGCACCTAGGAAAAAGAGGCCATATGCAGATAATGAAGAACCATAAGATTGAAATACCTGGGATGCCTGTGCCCATAAGAAATCATGGAGCCACCCATTAATACTAGTAGAACTTTGCACAAGGTTTCCTCCTGTGATATGAGTTGCCACCTCTTGATCACTTATACTGCCTCAAACATCTGACTGACTATCGAAATTGCATTGTAAATCCAAAATATCCCTAAAAATATATGATCCCACGCGGATACTTGATATTTCCCCCTTCTTCTAGGTCCATCACAAGGAAAATGGAACCTAAGATTTCCTTTATCCGGTATCAAATGAGAATTGTGAGCAAATAGAATGCCCTTTAGAAGTATTAGTACCGTCACATGAATTATAAAAGCATGAATGTAGTGGACCAAAAAATTCATAGTCCCTAATGGAATGGGTAATAAGGCTGCTTTTCAACCTACTGCTATTAAATCACCACTTCCCCAAGTCAAACAGGTGCTTTTTGTTACACTAGGAGCTATTGGACTAGGTGCTAAAACATGGGTGTTTTATATCAATTGAATAAAGACGGGTTATAATCGTATAGCGGTATTTGAAAACATATCTTGAGGATGCCCTAAAGACCTCATGGAATTATTATGAATATACAAACCAAAACTGTAAAAACCTAGAAATATACATGCCTAATTGAGATGTGATATGACTACATCACGATGTCTAAGGTCATGATCTATTAGATCATTACATCGAGAAGTTGGATCATAGCCTCTTACCATAAAAATGGCTACATGCACAGTGGCACCAACTATGAGAAATCCATTAATCCACATGTGATTGTAAACAATGAAAGTTAGGTGCCATAGTTAGTAGCTAGATATCGATAAGGGGGCGTCGAATACATATGGTGAGCTATAATAATGGTTAAAGAGCCTAACATGGCTAGATTAAGAGATAATTAACCATGCTATGATGTTGTTAGGATCTTATATAGGCCTTTGTGGCTTTGGCCTTAAATGGACCTTTGTGGGCCTCCAAAATATCTTTTAGGCCATGACCAATGGCCCAATTCGTGATATACATGTGACTCGCTATCAGGAAAAGAATTGCAATAGCTAAATAATGGTGTAAAATATCAATCAGCCACTGTGGCCTAGAAGCCCCCACTTACTAGATCTAATCCTCCATGAAAACAAAGAAATTCTGCATATTTTAACCAGTTCAAGGTGAAATATCATGCCGGTCCTTCAGCAAAAGAGAGATAAAGTTAAGCCAAAAGATCTCGATCCAAAATAACTTCATGAAGAAGTGGTATCTCTTTAGAATCTACCCTAACATTTAGAATTTGGTTAATTAGTAAAGATATGTGTGCTTGATACCCTGCCCAAGAAAGAGGCCTTGGTCGTAGTAGCCCTACTAAATGGTGATTTAACATGGATTCTACATCTTGGAACCAAGCCCATTTTTGGGCAACTTTGTGACAATGGAAACCAATCAACAAAAAGCATTAATGCTGCAAAAGCTAATGCGCCAATTGTAGTGCAATAAAGTTATAATTCACTAGTTATTCCAGATGCTCGCCAAATCTGAAAAATTCTCGAGGTTATTTGTATTATTCGAAAACCTCTGCCTACATCACCATTCAAAATTTCTTGGCCCACTGTTGGCCAAACTACTTCGGCACTAGGTCCAATGTGAATAGGAATGCTTAACCATACTTTATAATTATACATATCACTCAGTTAAAGAAAGATGATGGAGACTTGACCGAAATGGGCACTAAAAATTTTTCGGAAAATCTCCTCCAAATTGCTGTTATGGCTATTAAAATCGTGAGCACTAGCATAAAAGTTCAAGATCTAAGTGGTAGTTTCATGGCCTTTAGCTATTGTTCTTAAGAAATGGTTTGGTCTGGCCATTCCCCAAAAGAAATTTTTACGGGATCCCTATCTTCCAAAATTTTGACTTCTAGTTGTAGTGAACAAATAATCATTGAGTCCTCCTCTTTTCGGGCAAGACATACAAAGAGATATGCGAGCAATAAAATAATTAGTGAACCTCTGAGAGTTATATAGAATTGGTTTCTTTCACTTCTATCCTCCATCTCTCTCTCTCTTTTTATTTATTTACTAGAGCAACTATGATCTAGAAGTCGATCCAGGGCAAGTGTTCGGATCTATTATGACATAGACGCGCGACGCTTAATGGACCTTTTAAAAATATTCTAAACCCCTTCTGGTTTTTGGATTAATGTAAAAACACTTTTTTGTGCAACTTAGCCTATTCTTATCTCAATTAGAAGGTATTAGATGGAGCTACTTAATGCTTTACTTTTCTGTAAATTATATTTTTTTTCTGTAGATTCTATTTTATTCTATTTAAAACAACAAAAATTGCACAAACAATCATTAGTCATTACTAAGAACCATCCGGACATTTAGTCATTCGAGGATTTTTAATAATATTTTATTTTAGAATAATATCGAATATTTATATGTTTTTTATACCTTTTTTTATTATAAATATTCTATTTGTTTCTATTTTAATATATATTAAAAAAGAAATATATTGTTTATTTCAATTATTCATTTTTTATTTTTAAATATTTACTTCGTAAATATTTATCAATTCTTTAGTAGTTTAGTATTCACATTCCATGTATTTCTATTCAAAAAAATTCTATATTTAGAATGGTAATTTATTTATTTTAATAAGAAAAAATATATTTTATGCTATATCTATATAATCTTTATTCATATGAAACAAAACAGAATTATTTGAGAAGGGATATAATGAAATTCTTTGATTAGTTCTTCATAAAAGAATGATTTCATTTTATTTATCTGATGGACCAAGATTAAACAAATAAAAAAATTTGAAATAATAAAAACTTTAATTCTTTTATTTGAAATGCCTTGTGATCCTCAACCAGTTTTGTGCTTTAATATAACTCTCGGGAGTAAGCGTTATCGCCTGTTTTCAATACTCAGCGGCTTGATCCAACCAAGCCTTCGTAATTTTAGAATCTCATTGTTGAGTGACCTGTTCTCCTCAGTTGAAACAGGTGGGTCAATTCCTTTCCTTAGAAGCGTACTTGAGAGTTTCCTACATTATACAGCTCCGCAGTCAATTCTTTTGGTGTCCTTTTTTTTAACCTATCAAATCAATGGGAAAACGGGAATGAGATTTCTTATACATCTAACCCATTGTTCGGGGTAGCCAAAAGAGGTTAATCCCTTGAGTTTCAAACTTTCATTTTGATTTATAATCAGTTTTATCTTTTCTCCCACCTGCAAAAGAATAAAGCATACATGGGTATTTACTCGTATCGTTAGTATTTTCTACAAGGCAACTATCTCGGTTTCATATCGAAATTTTTTCAGATCTGAACTTATATAGAATTTTTGAAAAAGGCTTTCCGCAAGTAAGAAAGAAAAGACTTACTTTCTTTGGGATCTGACCCTATACTGCCGCTGAATACCTTAGTGGATCGACTTTATTGCATAGGTTAATTCCTAACTTCTATCTATCTTATATATAGGTATAAGTAAGCAATTCTTAGTGTATTAGCCCAAAACCTCCTAACTAGATTTTTACAGTGCTTCCTCTCTATCAATTCTTGATTTTTTTTTATCCATAGACATTGAAATAAGGTACCTAGTTATATCTTATTTCTTCATATTTTGATTTCCATGAAGTTTCTTTCTTTGCTATAACTAATAAACATTGTTGTTTTCAACGATGCAGATGTAGCAACCCTTTTTTTAATACTTACTAGTAGATTTGGTGTTCCTTTTTCTTTCTGTAGTGGAGATAGTCACACGTAATGACAGATCACTACCATATTATTAGAAGCTTGGGGCTGAGAATGAGTTTTGTTTGAGTGCCCTCAAATAATATTCTAAAGAATTTGCATTTTCTCCATTACTTGGGTGGATAAGGCCTATATTATAGAGTATATAACTTTTATCGTAGGGATTGATTTCTACTCGCATAGCTTCATAATAATTATGTAAAGCTTCCTCATAATTTCCTGCGAATTGAATTGACATCCGTTATGGTCGTCATTGGTTCACAAAATCTCTGTTCTAGAACCGTACGTGAAATTTTCATCTTATACAGCTCCTTTAATATGCATAATAAGAATAAGAAATACATGGAATCAAAGAAAGGTGCAATATTTTCATTATAGACTGAGCGGGGCTAGTGTTTTTGCAAAAAATCTCTAGCAACGTTCTTACGAAAGAGCATTTACTAACATCAAAGGTCTTGATACTAAACAGAAAGGATGACTTCAACAATTTCTTCGTCCTCAACACTACCTAATTTCCAGAAAATAGTCACTTCAACAGTCTTCGATGGTTATATGGGTAACCAAAGTATGAACAAGATGGATATTTGTTGTTCCAACCATTTTCTTAGTCCCAATCTAGAGATGGAAAAGGAGTAGCTAGGTAATTTTTAACAAGGCTTTTGTGTTGTAGATTGCTAGGTTTAGTGCTTCTTCCCCTATGATGCCTATTTAGAGTATATTACTTGAAAGTAGGATTGACCTGTAATAATTATGATATTTTATGATATTTTATCCCCTTTTATAATCTAATAATTGCTCAAAATAAATTATTAATTTAGGATTTTAATCTTGTTTTTGTTTATTTTATAGGATTATGGAAGAGTTGGAAAAATTAAATAAGATGCTCAATTTGCTTGATATTGGTTCAAGTGGGTAATAAAAACAAGAGGATGAAGCCCAGCACAAAGCCCTTCCCTTATTCCTTTTCAGGGTCCGATTTCCCAGCCCAGACTAGCTTCACATTCTTTTCCCCTTTTCTGTCTCAATTGGGCCGGTCCAGCCCGCGTTCCACCGAGGCCCAGACCAGCAACCTAATCCTCCTTTTTTCCTTTTCTCTACAAACCCGCCTCCTGCTCTTGTTCATCCGTGGGCCTGGCCCAGCGGTTCCTTACCCAGACCCGGCGTGCAATTTTTTTTTCCACTTACACGACCAGCACGTGATGTCCCCTCAACCATCCCTTCTTCTCCTTTGTTGATTCGCAGCCAGAGAAGACCGAGAACATGGGAACCCAAAAGCAAGGTAGAACAGAGCATGGCAGGCGCTTCGCCTTCCTTAGGTCTCAACCGTCACTTTCCTTCTCTCTCTTCTCCATCAATTCCATCTTTATCATCATCTACGCATCGGTTACCAGGGGTCAATGGCGCCCATTATTTTGGGGGCGACGAAGGGGCTGTAGGCTAGGGAGTTGAGCCCTTAATGTTGGCCTGAGAGAATAGATGGGGAGAGTACATTAGGGTAGCAGTAGAGAGTAGAGCTTCTTATAGTCTTGATTTTCTTCAAATTCAGTCTGGTTTTATTTATTCAGATCTTGTTATTAATTTTCAACATTAGTGAAATTAGATTATGGTTTTTTTTTAGTTCGAGTACAACTTTGGATATTAGAATTGAATTTGCAAATGTTTGTGTTGATTTTCTGATTTGAGGTTTTGTTTTCTTGAGCTTTTCTTTGGCTTCAATTGCTCTGTTCTGTTGTGTGCCTCTACTTGTTTCCCTTGCTTCGTTTATCATAGCTCATGAACTATTTGCGGCAAAGTGTTAGTGAGGTGAAAATATTTGCAGTTTGGTGCTTCTTACCTTGGCTAGTATCGTTCACAAATCCATGGATTAAGCTTGTTCGTTTAGCCTATTAATTTACGGAATTTTCAATCATGATACTTGATTAATTTAGCATTTAGTTTTAATTTAGTTTAGAAGTTTTGGTAACCTAATTTCACAACCATTCCTAAGGACGATATCCGTAAGTATTACAACGATAAAACCGTACACTTGCGGAATTTACTAACAAGTTTTTGGCACCGTTGCCGGGGATGGCGTTGTGAAATTAGGTTACGTTGTGTCGTAGTTTAGTAATTAGAGTCATTAGCATTGTTTTTGTTTTAGTTTCGGTTTCCTTTTGGCTTTTCGTACTGTCTTGATCTGATTTTTCTGTAGGAATTGAAACAGAATTGGTTGGCGCAGATTTTTCTGTGTTTCAATTTCTATTCAGGAAAAAAATGCTCTTATTTTGTGCTTGTGTTTATTTTCTATTTGTCATGTTAGGATACTTTATGTTATTTGGGCCTTTTTGGTCTTTCTTTTATTTTGCTAGCATAGTTTTATTTTTGTTAGTTTATTTTGTTTTATTCACTTAATTATTTGAGTCTCTTGTTTTTGTTTTAGTCATCAGTTCGTAAAAAGTTTCCTGGATGCATTCTCTTCCCTTTAAAAAAAATACATAAATTAAAAACTTGAAAGTCCCAAAAAAAAAATGGAAAAATCCTTAACATTGAAGGAAAAAAAAACACGAGCTTCAAGCATGCCAGTTTTTAATTTCTCACAATATGAGCACGAGCCTTTTTGGAGTAATCTTTCGAGACTTAATGATTATCGTGATAAATTGAATCATAATTTTCAAAAATGAAAAATTTATGAGGTCATTGCTGTGGGTCTAAATCTTGAATATTGGGGTTATGTTGAGTTTATTTATCCTGGAGGTATACTAGGTTTATTATCTAAAACTCAAGATGAGGTTTGAGATTTTTTTTGAAAAACTAGCTTGGGATGCCTATGCATTTGAATAGGCTAATGAGAATTTTAGATACCCAACTCATAGTGAGTCTGTTTTTCAAGCTAATCCTTCCCATCAGTACTTTATGCACTCATATGCCTCATTTTAGTCTTATGTGTCTCCTGTTTTGTTTGAATATTGTGAGTCTTCTGGTCATGATGCTTGTAATTGTCCATATCGTGATTATGTGGATGCTACATGTGCAAGTGTTGAAAAGAGGATCAATGAATTAACTGATAAAATCGTAAAACTACGCGACAAAGAATTGCTAAATATTCTCAATGTTTCAATCAAAGTAGGGAGAATTGTAATGAGCCTAACTCTAGTTTAGGATCTTCTAAGCCTGAATTTAGTCTTTATGATGATTTTGGCCCCTCTTATCATGCTAGGCCTAACTTGAATAATGACATGCCTTTGCCTAGTATAGAGCAAGAGGAGGACTTCCCTAATTCTCTATCATCTGACCTTGCACTGCACATTAGCTCAACTAAGGGCATCACTAAAGATGTTCTAGTCTCTGCCGACCCAACCACCCCCTTTTACAAATCTTTTGAGTTTGAGGAGGGGGAAGAATCTGTGAGAAATTGTGAATTAGATAAGAGTATCACACCTTACAATGAGCATCATGAGATAGATGAGTTAGAAACTATGTCTTTACAGTAGTCATGCGAAGAGACACTTGAACCCACTAAATTGGAATTTAATGATGATATTATTTCTATATAATATGAATCTTTTTCATGTGGGTTTGATGTAAATGTGGGTTTGGATGTGGATCTGTGTGTTGAGTATGAATCTTTTTCTGTTAACCCCATCCAAACTGACTTTCTTTTTGAATCTGATAAGTCTAAATTTATTGAGTTTGAGGCCATTGTCACTGAATATTTTGATTTAGACCAGACTCATTTGCATATTGAACTTAACGGAGTTGTGAACTTAGGAACGACTACTTTGCGTAGACTGCTCATTCATGACGATCTCTAGGCTGATGACCAAATTACTGGCACATTATGGGAATGCCTGTCTCTTTTCTGTTTGGGCCCAACAATTTGATAAGCTGAAGCGGGCCCTTACTTGTGCTTTATTGCCAAGGTGAATGTACTCTTTCTAGCTTCGACCCTGTGCTTTTTACTATTTCTATGTTATGGAGAGTTGGTCTTCTGTGTTCAACAAGATGCTATGTGCATTAACGAGTTTTGATTTAAGTAGCACTTTTCAGCTTAATATGAGTGGCTGATGCTCCATGACTCTCTATCTGAGCATATTTCTGGAGACTATAGCTTAGGTATACTTTTGCACCGAACCTGGTACAAATGTTCCCCTTTTTCTTCTCTTTTTATTTTGTTTTGTTTTGTATTTATTTGTTGCCTTATTTTATTTTTATTATTTTCCATTTGAATTTTCGAGTATATCCTTTTTCTTTCTTTTTGAATCTTAGTCTTCTTTTTGTATATTTGTTTTTCTTTTTAGTATTTTTTTCTTTTGTTTGTTTCTTTCCACTCCTAACAAGGGCATTGTAAGACTTAGGTGTGGGGGTGTGAAAACATTAAAAAAGAAAAAATTAAAAAAATAGAATAAAAAAGTAGATAAATTTTTGAAAATTTAAAAAGATTTTTGTTTTGTTTTTGGGGAGGCTTTGTATTGTTCTGATTAGCTTAAATCCCTTGTGCTTTGACTATTAGCTTTTATGTAAGCGTGATGTGCATGATAGGTCTCCATCCTCGGTGTGTCATTCTTAGCCCTAATTCTAACCCCAATTGTTCAGCATTGATGTGTAATCCAATCCTTATCTATACCGTCAACATTATCGAAAGGTCTTAGTCATCCATGATCGGCTCTCCCACTTGTCTTTGACATGAATACTTTGAATTTTGTTTGCATTCTAAAGAAAAGACAAAACAAAAAAAAAAATTGAAAAAGAAGAAAAAGAAAGAAAGAAAAAGAAATGAAATAGAATGTTGAATGATAAGTATCCCTTTGAGGCATGCACTACTGGGCGTTACCCTTTGAGGCATGCACTATTGGGCGTTACCCATTGAGGCAATATTGCTACTGAGAAAGCTTGCTTCCTATGTTATTAAATCATAAAGTAGTTTGTGTCAGTCAAGTAGGATTGAGTTTGATTTTGGTAGACCTAAGCCCTATGATGAAGATGCACTTGCACACGAGGACTGGGATGGATTCAAAGTTTTGATGTACAGTTGGGTAAAATGTTAGTACTTTGATGTCATTTATAGGGTGGAAAGCCTTGATGAGTATATTCTGCTTATATGTATGCCAATATCTTTACTACATGGGTGATTTAGTTGATTAGAATGTGTATATGTCTTTCTCCAGTTTTATACATATTACTTTTTGAGAAAAAAATAAAAAAAGATTTTCGAGTTTCTGTTTATGTTTTCTTTTATAGATTTTGTGGGTATATCTTCTACAAAGCCTCAGGAGGCCTTACTCGTCCACTAGGAGTTCAAAGGGCCTGTTGCATGTGCTAAGTGCAACCGTGATTCATGCGAAAGTGAGTTAGGATTTTGTTTTTCTTTTTCTAGGATTTTTAGTTCTCTTTTACTTG